>VDFB02259413.1:0-122021 GCA_007258455.2 Sequoia sempervirens
GATAACTACCCTTTTGAGTAGTTTTCCAACCTTTCTCCCTATATTTAAGGGATGATTCCTCACCATTTGAGGGATCAAAAAATATATATTTTAGAAGTTGGAGAGAATTGCAGGAGGCCTGTAGAAGTTTGAAGAGGGCTATTCCTAGGTTATGTATATTTTTAAATAGACTATTTTGTAAGTGTTCTTATAATAAAGATGTTATTTTGTGAGGTTTTTTACCAATAATGGTTTTCCCCACATAAATTTTGTGTACTATGCAAATTCATTATTAGTTCTTTTTAATTTGTTTTTTATAATTTTAAATAATATATTTAATTATCATAGTTTAAATATTTTACATGTTAAAACAAAGGAAAACTCTTATACTATCAATGAGGTGCAAAGAAAGTGGTCAATTGCTTTGGGTAGGGCTTATTTTATTTGATAGGTGAAAAACTCAACCCAACAAAAATTATTAGCTACAAATAATGGGCCAAACAAAATGGGTAAACAAGCAAGTTGAAGGACACGAGAATAAAAATATTTCATAACCAAAATAACAAGGATTAAAAGAATGCAACACCACCCAACGTTCATCCATTAGGATAAAAAAATCAAGAAGTGGAGCAATCACAAAGTATTTGGTTCGCTAAAGGAACCTACTTACAAAGGATTCCACAAAGGAAGAATTAGGTAATCTTAATATTTTTATATAATTTCAAATAGGAAATGGAAACTTGAACTTATAATTTCTCAAGGGAAAGCAAATTCAAACAAGGAAAACTTTTCTTGTACCCTTTCTCCATAAACTATGTTGTGGTCCAAAGTTCCCATTTCCTAACTCCAATGTTTCCCATCATCCAAGCTTTTGTACAATTTATTCCCCATCATCCCTCATGTGTCTACCCAAGGTCTTTAATATTTCTAAGTATGAAGGCATGGCCAGTCCTCTGATTCTATGTAAGTCATTGGCATTGCAAAGTGTCCCTTCTCGACATGACTTTCCTCCCAATTTTTCTTTCTCTTTTATCCTTATTGGAGTATTGATACCCTAATATTGATACAAGATAAAGAAATTAATGGTATGTATGGATGGTCTACTTTCTCTAAGTATGTACCTAGATATGTGCTAAGTTTAGGATTGAATCCTTAGAATGGACTTTGTTGACTAGGGGAAATTAATGGTAAGTATTAACAATATGTTATGGCATTTTTTATGTAGGGTGGACAATGACATGCTAAGATTTATGAGTGGTAATATATGAAATGCTTACGTACTTAGAACTAGGACATTGTACTAATAAGGGTTCAATCTCTTTTTGATAAATAATTTATTTATGAATACACCTTGAATGAACTGAATGGACTTTGATTACTTATGACATTTTTTTGGTTTATGTATATGTTTCTAGATAGAGGATAGCTCATGCGGATTCAATGTGTTACTAACATTTTGGTGAATTGACCCCTAAACTTATAAGACAATTGAATAGTTTAATTGATCCCTTTGGGGTAATGTAACTGGATTAATTAGCTAGGGTGTAAACCCTTCAAATAGTATGTTTTAGATCAGCGTCATTGTACTCTCTAATGTCACAATGTTGAACTAAGATCGATATAGGAAATGATATGGATTAGCATTACAACCGAGGTTGGGCAAGGGACTCTATGAGGGAATTGGTAGACGATAATTTTTCTCTTAACATAGCTTATCCCACTCCACCTAAGGTGACCACTAAAATTGTAAAACCTAAAACCTTCTTATAGATAAATTTATCATTTCTTTAAAATGATAGGGGTCAAAGAGTGTACTCTACTAAAAGAAGTATTTGGTCATATCATAAGATTAGCAAACTTTTGACAGTAACATGCAAGTGATAGATGTCAGGAGCTACCTAATTACATATGATCTAGATAGGATTTTTGCAATGGCATACAAGAAATAAATGTAAGATCAACCCATCATAGTAGTTAAGTATTAGCATTGGTGTATTAAAAGAAATAGTTGCATCTCAAGTATGATGTGTATTTCTAAGGTATGGATTCATGTTTTTGATTGTTAATTCAATCCAAGTGATTGATATTATGGGCACTAATCTTGGGCCTACCTTAAGACCATAATACATCATGATTATGTAACTTATACAATAGTATGGTTATAGTGTCAAAGATTGCATACCCTTGCAATTTCACCTATGTTTTGTGTCCATTTTGGTGTCCATTCCCTTAGTGTTTTTGTAGGCTCATTGCAACCCTTGCATCAACCTTTCAACTTCTCAAGGTGGTCAAGCCTCCTTTTTTGAGGTCACTTTTGTGTTCACCCTATGTTTTTCTATTCTCCTGTTGTTTTCTAACATAAATTGTATAGACACTAATGCTTCATGTAGAGATTTGTGTGCCGCACTAGCATCAAACAACAATTTTTCATTTGAAGGTTATTTATAAGCATTTTTCCACTTTTCACCTTCCTAGGTTAGTGAAAATGGCTTGGGGTGATTATAAATGGCTTGTCAATCTCTTCCTCTTCCTTCCTCTTCTCATTTTCAAAAAATATATTTTCATTTGGACAAGCTCTCTCTCTCTCTTGACTCTCTTGCTACAACACTCTCAAAAAATTCTACAACACTCTCACAACATTCTCTTATAGCTCTCTTGTTCTCTTGACTTCCTCAAGTGTCTCAAGTAATATTTTTATTTTATTTATTATTATTGTAAGCATCTCTTGTGCTCTTGAGCACCTTAGGATTATCACATCCCTTTCTTCAATTTAATTTGCCATTGTTCTTATTTCTACATGCACTTATGATAAGAACACACACAATATATTATATATATATATATATATATATATATATATCTTGGTTGTTTGTGGAGGTAGAAATACCAAATTTGGTATTAAACTGAGGCAAGCCCCTAAAGAACTCCCTAAAAAATTCATTTTTCTTGGTGCTTGCAAGTATTTTTTAGAGTACTCAACCACACGAAAGTTTGTGAGTGTTTCACTTTTGTAAATTTAATTCTATT
Source organism: Sequoia sempervirens (assembly GCA_007258455.2). Lineage (NCBI taxonomy): Eukaryota > Viridiplantae > Streptophyta > Pinopsida > Cupressales > Cupressaceae > Sequoia > Sequoia sempervirens. The sequence continues at coordinate 3,007 of VDFB02259413.1, forward strand.
ATTCATTTAAAATATTTTAAATCTTGTTATTAATTTATTTCCTTATATTTTCTTTTGTATACTATTTTCTAGTGTATTTATGTTTTAGGCTCTGTAGGTAAGTTGAATCATCAAGTTGGATTCTCATGATTTTTGGGTGTTTTTCTACACATTATTTGTATAAATAATAACATGACACATGGACATCCACAAAAAAAACTAGCATCATCACCAATGACTTCTAGATTTTGATCCCAAGTTCCTTAACATTTGTATTTTCCATTTATGTGGTTAGTGAATTTTATTTATATTTCTATTTTGGAATATTTTCACCAATTTACTTTCATTAAGTAGTTTTAGTAGTTAGTTCTATCTTAGTGTAATAAGTTAAATTTACTCTCGAAATAAGTTAATTCTCCTTTTGTAAGAGTCAAATTTTGTTCATTACAATGATGACAGATGATTAATAAACTATGAAAATATTATTATTGGCCTTAATTGATGCAATTTATTATGCTTACACTTTATGTGGTGATGATCACAAGTAGTATGGGATGCTTTCATGTCATCACAATTCATGTAAAGAACTAACGAAAATGATGGGACCCATGGTGTAGTATGGGATGCACTGATATTCATTTTTGTATTGTGATGCACTGAAAAGATAAGTGTTAATGAACCAGTTAATGGAAGATACAAGTAGTGGTGTCACATCCGCTCCTATTACTAGTTGGTCACTATGTATGTGTGAGTCCATCACAATGTACTTCTATTAAATGGCCTTAGGTATTGTGCAACTTGTTATACTTATTTCCTTTCCAATGATGACAAGTACTATGGGATGCTTGCTTGTCATCATAAGTAGTTGTGGATTGGGAAAAAGGATGGGATCCATGGTGCATATGGGATGAACCAACATTCCATTTCAAAATGGAATTTTCTTATGGTCTTATGTGTTAGTGATTCAGGAGAAGGAAACAATGCTTGCAGTAAGGTAACTACTTCCTTTTGCTACATGGTCACTATGTTTACTTGTGAGGTTGTAAGTTATTCACATTATTTATATGCATTGGATGCCTAAGTTATTCATTGAGTTTACCCATGATGGAGTTAAGGGATAGTCAACATGTGTATAGGTGATGTATGTTTGAGCTAACCCAATGTGTACCTTTGAGTTGTATAAGATCTAATCACCTGTGTCTACAACACCAATAGGAGCTAGTCATGTTATGTATAAATGGTGTATGCTTGAGCTAATCACTATGTGAACATGGGATGTTGGAATGTTATGGTCCCTATGTGGTTTTGTGCGATTGTACACTAAGGAGTGGCATGGAACCAACACTTGATTGGAGTATTTTTTTATCATTCTACTGTAATTGCATTAATTGAAAGCAAAATATTACTAAATAGTTATGATTTAAAATCAACAATAGAGATCTCATACAAGACAGGAGGATGAATTCTCTCTATTGTTGGTGTACAAACTACGAAGACTATAACTTCCAAAAGGGATACATAGGAAAGATCATCATTAATAGACCCTCAAGGAATAGGTTTAGGTCTAGAGATGACCCTGACAAGACGAGCTTACCACATTCTAGTGTGAGTACTTGAGAGGTGGTGTAGAGTTTTCACCACAATGATGGATGGAAAATCTGTGAGGTTGGCACTTCTAATTTAGATGGAATATTTTTTGTCAATTTATTACTTGTAAGAAAATTAGTAATAACCAAGGGGCGGTTGTTACAAAATCCAAATTTGAAAAGAATAATTATACCAAGATATGTTATATTTGATTGAGGGGAAGTGTGGCAAGGTGTATAATAGGAAAAAATAATAAGTATGGAAATTTATTCATCACAATATCACAATGCTCATGTCTCCATTGACTCTAATAATAGCCAAGTTCTTGTGAAAATGTAAATTTTACAACCAAAAGCTTCTCTATCAATTTCAATTGCAATTTTAAATTCAACGTCAACTCAACTCCTCCAAGAAAGAGAAAAATCCTATGATATTTTATCAAAATACAGCCACTCAAGATTATTGGAATTAGGTTGTTACTTTTTATTTACTTTAACAAATTCAAATTGAAATCAATTGTTATGAAGATGTAGTGAAACTAGGAAATTTTGTGTGAATCAATGAAAGAAGAAATGAAATTCATTGAAAAAATGAAACAAACTTTTAAAAGGAAAAGAGATACTAAAAATGAAATAAGCATATAGAAACAAGTACAATAGTTGTAAAAGTAATCTAAAAAAGATCAAGATGAGATTAGAAACAAGAAAAAAAGAGTCAAATTTTGAAAAATTAAAAAAAATTGTTTTTAATAATCAAAACCATTAGTTTCCTTAGTTTCCTTAGAGGGGAAATTTCAAAAATGTTAATGATGATTATGTAAACATTAGGATAATTATGCAACCCCAAAATAATAGTTGATAGTGAAAGTGTGTGACCTTGGGTATTTCCATTTAACTTGGCAACCTCCAATGCACAAAGGGAAGAGTCTTAAGTGATCTGATGTGGTGGAACTGTTATTCAAACCTACCAAGCTTGGTTTAATTTTGATCATAAAATATTTGTTTTACTATGATAATGTTCAGAAAATAATGCTTAAATAGTGTGTAACGCCCCACCACGCAACCCTAGAGGAAGTTGCAATTTACTACTCAAACATACTAATTTTTTTTTTCTTTAAGTAAAAAGAACATGAAAGATCACTATCCATTGCCAAAAACCTCTAAGGTTACGAGACTGAGATTACTTAAAACCCAATCAAGAAACATGAATTAAAACATAACATTTAATTACTTAACAAATTAAACACTCAAACATTCCATACATGATAAAAATTACATCAAAGGCATAAGAGATACCACTTGATCCCAATAATGTACTTTACAATAAGATTGCAATACTCATTCCCCGAATGAGGTAATTTCAAAATACAAGGTCACAATTTACAACTTCCACCTCGATACAAAGAGGGGTATTAAATTTCATTAAGACTGAAAGAATAAAGCATGAAGGACTGGATCCCATGAGCTCTCCAACTGGAAATATCGTCCATAAGAACAAAAGCCGACCCAACATATTAAGATGCATGTTCCTCCCAACCATGTGATACCCAAAGGCTCACCCCCCGTGCTAGGAGATAGTAACAAGGAATTCCTAGGCAAGACCATCCACCACTAGACACAGGATAACTAACACTAACACAATAGGTCACATGATCTATACAACCATAAGATAAACACAAGTACAACTCCAACAATCACTGACATAGGTCACATTGCTTCCAAAAATAAAGCAGATCAAGTATGATAAGAAGACGATACACATAAAACCAAATACCAACTATTGTCGTAGAAAGAATGTCATCACACAGCTCATCATGGGATCTCTTCCGGGAATCTTCATAGGCTTCGACCCCCACTATGAGTTGTCCTGGTGACCTCTACCGAATCCCAGCACCCATTTTCACTCATGCGGAATCAAATACCTCTTGTAAAGACAAGATAGATGACCTTGCCATTCTAGGCCTTCCCATCTCATCCCAAGACTATACAAGCCCTTGCGTCCATGAGCGAGGCTCAATTATCTTAATTAGTGTGAAATTCTACCTAACATCTAAGTACATTGATTTAGTTATCACTTGATTAAACCACTTCTGAAGGTTTCCCAGTTTACCTCTTTGGGCTTTGGCCCCTAACAAAAGCCACTCTTCTACCTGACAGCATACCAAACCAAACCAATCTCCAAGGGAATCCCAAAGTACATACCAACAAGATAAAATCACTCCAACTCTAGGAGGAACACATAATGAAAACTCACTCCAAACCTTGGAGACAACAAAATTCAAAACCCTCTCCGAACACTAGAGGCAACAAAGGTCAAAACCCTCTCCAAACACTAGAGGCAACAAAACACATAACCCACTCCTTCCAAAGGAGGCACAAACCACATAACCCTCTCCTAATCCCAAGGAGGCACAAATCCCAAGACAATCCAAAGGTTGACTATCATAGCGACAACCCATACAATTAAATGAAAGCCTATCTGTAAGACTTCAAGACATCTACTCAATTTGCACAACATCGAGAATGATCAAACATAACTAGCAACCACTTCAGATGATTTAAATAGACTAATGTTCGGGTTTCCTAAACCCAAGCCAAGCACGGTTATAATACAAAAATTCAATTTAAACCATTAGCACTATTCATTCGTACCCAAAATAAAACAAATCACTTGACACCATTGAGAAATTTAAATTTAATAATCAATTCTATTTGCTCATTCTTAAATAAGAATTAAAATCATCTTTATAAATAAAGCCATTTGGTTAATCATACCAACTAATTAAAATCAATATTTTCTTAAGTAAGAAAACGTTTAATCATACATCAATTTTATTTCAACTATAATAATGAAAACATCATTTTAACATTCATATAATAGATATCTAAATTATCATTTAATATATGCCACTAAAATGTCAATTTTAAATCTCAAGATTTTCCAATTATTTAGAATTGTCAAAAACAAATCCTTAAATAAAACATTTATATTTTTCCAACTATGATAGTAAAATAATCTGTATATATATATATATATATATATATATATATATATATATATATATATATATATATATATATAGCTCAAACATAAACCTTATTAGTTAAGTTATATATATAATATATATATTTTAAATAATAAAAATAAATTTAAAAAAATCATTTAAATTTCATATTATAAAATATTAAATATTATACATATAATATTAATTAATATATATATATAATATCGATATTATATATATTATATTAAATATTATGCATATAATATAAAATATATTATAATAAAATAATAACTAAAAATAAATAAAACTAAAAAAAAACTAAAAACAAAAAAAATGAATTTAAAAACCCAAAAGGGTTGAAGCCCTAACTGGCCACGTAGGCCCCAGCCATAGGCGGCGGCCTGTGTGCTAAGCACGCAGGGCGCCCCCCTCATGGGCGATGGCCTATGTGCTCAGCACATAGTCTGCCCACCCTAAGGGGTGCGGCCTATGTGTGGGGCACACAACCTGCCTCCCCTGGGGCTGGGCGACAGTGGAGCTGGCTCCCCTGCCTCCCCACCACCACAAACAATATTTATTTTATTTTTATTTTTTAATAAAAAAAAATACGTCCCCACAAACACAGACAGGGGAAAAATAAACACTAAAAGAAGGCACAAAATAATATAATCAAATCTATGTGTGAAGGGGAAAATAAAATCCAAAAAACTCAATTTTTTAGCCAAATTGTGCAAATGCACAACCAAATTTTGTAAAAAACAACAGTTGGGTTTAAATCTTAGTTTGAAATGCCAATTCTTTTGGTTTCATTCTATTTAACCATTGATTTAATTCTTGTTTTGATTTCATTTTCAAAATTTCAACAGAGTTTAGAGGTTTAGGACCAATTGACATGGATTTTTCATTGAATTTAAACATCATTTTAAGGATTTTCGAACAACAAAACAAGGATTTGAATTCTTTTCAAAATGAAACAAAACAAAAACAAAGAACCTGATTTTTCCTCCAAAGCTTGAAGATTCCAATGGTGTTTTCAATTCCTCCTTTGAATTCAGCTCAAGCAAGAGTCTCAACTTCCTTCACCAATCCAAGCAAAGCCATAGCCAAGAAGTCCTTCCCCAAATTGGAAAATTGAAAATTATATGAAATTGCCTTTTCTAAAATAGAGTTTTTTTTTTCCCAAATTGGTCAAACCCCTAAAATATCCCCACCCACTAAATTTATTGCAAAATTTGGAGGATATTTCCAATTTTAAATTTAAAACAAATTTTTACTTTCTAATTCAAATCTCATTGCATTTTTCAAAATTCTTTAAAACAAAAGAATACAATCTTTGCAAAGAATTTACTTTATCAACAATTTTCAAAAGTGAAATTAAAAACACATTTTCATTCTATTTATTTTAATTTAACTCTAACTATCCAAACATGATTTCTTCTCTTAGTTTAATTAAATCTTAATATACCATAATGCCAAAACAACTATCTCATTTAATATATCACCATGAATCTAATTAATCAATAAATTCAATCTAATTTTATTAATTAAATAAAATCAATCAATAAAATAAATAGCATTTCAACATTGCAACTAAATACATTTAATCATGAGGAAATGTTCATATGATGAAAAATATGATGGCTCGCAGGCGGGTGTTCTGCATCTCGAGCTAGGGCATCCACACCCTAGCTCTGTCTGATCTTTTCCGTGCTTGCGAAGAGGGGCATTTGGTGTCTGCAGGGGTAAGGTTTGGGGTCGGCTCTATTTGTTGTGTCTTGGTCTTGGCCGAGTCTCCGTAGTGCGAGCTTCTGGTTCACGCACGAGTTTTTTCCCTTTCTTTCTGCGAAATCCTCTATTTTGTCTTGCGTGGGAAGCTTTCTCCATAGGTGATTCTTGTGGGTTTTTCCTATGGTTGCTGGTGGGTGTTGGGTGCAGTTTTAAAATCTTGTATTTTGGTTGTTATAGCTTGAGGCTTTGTGTGCCTGTGGCCTTTGTTTCTTCTCTACTGCGTGGGTTGGGAGGATTGAAGGTGTAGGGTTTGGTGTTGGGAGGGGCTAAGAAGATGGGTGTGGGGAGGATTTCCTCACCCTTTTTTGGGGTTTGTATTTTTGCTTGGCATGATGGCCTGCTCAAAGGGTGAGACGTCACTGAGGAGCCCTCACTTGGACTTTCGGGCAGCGATAGGCCTAAAATTTTCAAGTCAAGGGATGAAGACCTTCGATAACAATTTGTTTGCTCCGAACATAGGGATTGTTGATTTGGGGTTATCTAATGGCTCATGGATTACGAAGATTAACAGTTGTCTCGAGAGGTACAAGAAGAGGCCAAAATTGGTTGTTCTGGCTGAGATGATTGTTGAAGATGTTGAGTATTATTTAAATCACTCCTTATACTGTAAGTTTTTGGGGATGAGGGTTTCTTTGCAATTTTTGGAGGTTTGGGCCTAGAGGACTTGGGAGCCGGAGGGGGAAATGGAGATAATGTTGCTAGCGAACAATTATTTCATGGTTACTTTTAATTGCATTGCTGATCGCAATAGGGTATTTGAGGGAGGCCCTTATTTTCATAATAAGGTAGGGTTGTTTATCAAGCCATGGCATGCAGGTTTCAACCTTACAAAGGAGCTTCCAAATCATGTCCTGGTGTGGGTTCGTTTACCAAGGTTCCCAGTGGAATGTTGTCAAGAGGATGTGCTACACCTTTTGGCCTTGGTGCTTGGAAACCCTGTTGGGACTTCATTGCAGACTTTGGGTAAAAAGGTAATGACCTTTGCACGCATTTGTGTTGAAATTGATCTAAGTAGGCCTTTGCCCGATGCAATAGATATGTGTGCGGGCTCTTATTCTTGGGTGCAGCACTTGGACTATGAAACTCTTCCTTTCTGTTGTCAGCTTTGTCAAGAATATGGCCATTTGCAGTAGAGATGCCCACTGTACAAGCCTAGGGAGTCCCTGCCTTCACAGCCTACGAGCAATCTTCCTGAAACAGATAAAGGGAAGAGCAGTTCTCTTGATGAGGTAGGTGCTTCTGATGGTTTTGCTCTAGTCAAGGCTCAAAATCCGAACAGGGGTCAAAAGAGGCCTTTCAAAGAAAGACAAGATGAAGGTACCTTCAACAGGTTTGAGGTTTTGAATGAGCTCAACCAATAGGAGGTGAACCCGGGATTGATCAACTTGGATCAAGGGCTTGTGGGCTTAGCTCAGGAGGATCTTGTTCTTGATTCTTCTATGGATCCACAAGGAGATGATTGTTGGCACTTGGAAGTTGATCAGCAGAGGGGGGTTTCTGAGGTGCAGGAACCCTTGGCCATTATTACAACAGCAGGTGTGGATTCTTCGTCTCTTGGGCGGAACACTGGTTCGGACTCGGCTACGAAGATCAAGCCTCCCCCCAAATTGGGCATTTTGCAGAAAGATATTAAGAAGGGTGGGGCAGAGAAATTTGTTAAACCTGGTAGAAAAAAGGATGTGGAAAAGATTAAACTAGCTGGTGAGAATTTGGTGGAGTCAGGGGCAGTAAAGACTCTGGATTCTATTTTTTCATGCCCCTTGAAATGATTGTTCTGTCATGGAATGTACGGGGTTTGAATAGCAGCCCTAGACAAAAAACAGTTCATGAGGTAGTTAGAAGGCAAGGTCCTGATGTCGTCTTTTTGTAGAAACTAAGTTATCTGTTGAGAATATGCAAGGTTTGGCACCTAAGTTGTGGAGAAATGGGGAGTGCCAGTGCATTGGAGCTCATGGAGCTTCTGGGGGTCTGGCATGTTTATGGAATCCTCAAAGAATCCTGCCTCTTTGGTGGATATCTTCTAAATCCTCTATGTCTATGATTGCTACTAGCTTTGAGATAGGGGAAGTTATTTTATTTTCTAATATTTATGCTCCTACTAATTTTCAGGGTAAACAAGGTTTGTGGTCCCATATCAGGCTGATCCGTAGCATGATGCCTTTCCATCCTTGGATTTTGGCAAGAGATTTCAATGCTATTTGTGAGTTGGCTGAGAAGCGTGGTGGTACTGGAAGGTTGGAGCCCTCTGCACTGCTGCTTCAAGATAATATCAATACCTTGAATCTTGTTGATATCAAACCCAACAATGGTTAGTTCACCTGGAACAATTGTCGGGTTGGTGAGTTTTGCATTGCAGAAAGGTTAGATCGGTTTTTGGTTTCTTATTACTGGGTTGGAGGGATGTGGTCATCTTGCTCTGAGATCTTGGATTGGACAGGATCAGACCATTGGCCTATTAAACTTGCTACTGAGTCAACTCGTGTGCCTTGTATGCCCTCTTTTAGGTTCCAACTCATGTTGTTGTGGGACCCCTCTTTGAATGACTTGGTTTCTGACTGGTGGAAGAAAGGTAAACCAACCTATGGTACAACAATGTATGCCTTTGCTAAGCTACTTCAATATGTTAAATTTGAGCTCAAACAGTGGAATTGTCAGTACTTTGGGAATGTCTTCCATGCAAAGGAATCAGCTCAGGCAGATTTGGATGGTATCATAAGGAGGTTAAGGGAGGATGGGGTCATGGCTGAGTTTCTTCAGGACGAGGCTCGGGCTGTGAAAATGCTGGAAGAATGGGAACTGTGAGAGGAAATGTATTGGAAACAGAAGGCTTGTATTGAGTGGATTTATGAAGGGGATAAAAATACAACTTTCTTCTTCAATTCAGTGAAATCCAGGCGCCATGGCAATTCTATCTCTGGTCTGGTGAATGACAGGAGAGACCATCTATCCTCCTTCCCAAAAATTTCAAGGGAGGCAGTGCAGTACTTTGAATCTCTCTTTCGGGAGGACTCGCAAGGGGGGTCTCCTGAGGAAGCGCAAATTCTTTCTTGTATCCCCTCTCTCGTGTCTGGAGAAATGAATCAACAACTCATGAGTGATATCTCGCTTGAAGAGCTTGAAGGGATTGTTTTTAATATGAAGAAAGGGAAGGCACCTGGTCCTGATGGCTTCCCAATTGAGTTTTTTCAAGAATTCTGGAATATCATCAAACTTGACCTCCTGGCTGTGGTTCATGAGTCTCAACACAATAAGAAAATGTTAAGGGCTCTAAATGAACTTTTCTTGCTCTTATTCCCAAGAGTGAGGGGGTTGATAGGTTAAGCCAATTTTGGCCCATTTCTTTATGCAATGTAATCTATAAAATTATTTCTAAACTTATTGCTGACAGGTTGAAGAAGGGGCTTGAGGATCTGATCTCCGAAGAACAAAGTGGTTTTGTAGCTGGTAGGAAAATTTTGGATGGGATTGTTATTGCAATTGAGGTCATCCATTCTATGGTCAGCTCAAAAGAAAAAGCGATGTTTATCAAACTAGACATGGCTAAGGCTTATGACAGAGTTAGGTGGTCCTTCGGTGGGTTCTTGGTGCTTTTGGTTTTGCTGAAGAATGGATTCAATGGGTTTTGAGTTGTGTTACTTTAGTCTCTTTCTCTATGCTTATCAATGGGAGTCATTCTGAGCTATTTGGGGCTTCTAGGGGGCTTCGTCAGGGTGATCCTCTTTCCCCTTACTTGTTTATTCTTTTGGCTGAAGGCTTGGGGAGATGGATTAAACGGAGTGTGGAGTCTGGTCTCATTCAAGGTTGGAGGTGGGGTGGCACCTTACCTCCGCAAACTCACTTACAATTTGTGGATGATACTGCTTTGATGGGGATGGCTACAATGCGGGAGGCCTCTAATTTACGAAAGGTCTTGGATGCTTACCTGGTTGCCTCCGGTCAGTAGATTAATGAGGGAAAATCTTCCATTTTCTTCTTCAACACTCTGGGCCCCATTCAGCAAAGGATTGCCCACACTTTGAGATTTCAGATTGAGACTCTCCCATTGACTTACCTTGGCATTCCCATCTCGGTGAGTAGACTGCCTAGGGAGTCTTGGCAGATTATTTTGGATAAATTTCGGGTGAATGTTAATCACTGGACTCGTCGATGGTTATCCTTTGCTGGTCATGTCCAGTTGATTAAGTTGGTGGTGCAAGCTCTTCCCATTTATAGATGCATGCTCCAAGTTGCCCCTATGGGCTTTCTAAAGGACCTATATTTTGTGGTACGACAATTTTTATGGGTTGGTTGCTTGGAGTCCTCCAAATAAAGTTTGGTTAGATGGGAGGTTGTTTGTAGTCTGAAACAATATGGTGGACTAGGCTTGAGGCAGTCGGCTTTGACTGGGGAGGCTTTGGCTGCTAAACTGTATTGGTGGTGGTGTAATGAGTAGGATAAGAGTTGGGCCAAGGTTCTTTCTCAGAAGTATCTCCCGGGGATCCCTCAACCTGATATTTCTAGGTACCCCCTTGTGGGGAAGGGCTCTGTGATATGGGGCACCCTCAAGAAAGGGGTTGTGCTTATTAAGGATGGATTATTTTGGATCTGCAAGAGGGGGACAGAGGTCCAATTCTAGTCTGATTCTTGGGATGGTTTTCCTCCCATCACCTCTCAGTTTCCCAACTTTTTGAATCTTTGCTAGAGATTTCTTGAGGCTGGTTGGTCATGGGTGAGTGATTTTAAGTCCTTTTTCCCCTGTGGTCAGATGGAGATGGCCAAATGGAAGTCCCCAAATGAGTGGCCGGTTGTTGTTTTGCAGGAGGATTGTGCTGTGTTGCAAAGTATCCTTTCTAGTCGAAGATGTAGCTCTCTCTGGGAAGATGACATGCTTGCCTGGTCCCCCAATCCTATGGGGACCTATACTGTTGCCTTCGGTTATAGTAGGTTATTGTCTCATAGGTTGGTTGGGCCTGAAATTCAGTGGTGGAAGAAGGTCTGGAACAATATTTCTTGGCCAAAATGTAATTGTTTTGTTTGGATGTTGGCCTGGAATAAGTGTTTGACTTGGGATAACATTCGGAAGAGAGGTTTCCATGGTCCTTCTATTTGTGTCATGTGTGGGGCTAATGAGGAGGACTCTACCCACTTCTTTTTTCGTTGCTCTTTTGCCCTCCAGCTTTGGCATTTTTGGTGGGGTGTTTGGACAACTCCTTGTGTTCATGCTTCCTCCTTGATTGAGTTTTGGCAGGGGATGGGTTGGCCCCCTTCTGTGGCCTCCTTTTTGCAGGAGGTGTGGTTTGTGGGGCCTATCTTCTTATTGTGGCAGAATTGGCTGGAACGCAATCAAAGGATATTTCATGGAGAACAGAGGCTGGTGCAACAAATTTGGCAGAGATTATTGGGCATGGTTCAAGAAACAGTGGAAGCTAGGTGTGAAGTGGAATTCCCTTTGGTAAAAAGGGATACAAAGTTGGTGGAGAGATTGGGGATTCAAGGGTCATCTTTGGCTTTGACTAGGGCTAAGAGAGAGCATCGTGAGAAGCAAAAAATTGATAGGGATGGCAAATGCAATCTTCCCCCTTACGGTGTTTTGAAGATCAATACCGATGGATCTTCAAGGGGCAATCCAGGACCAGCTGGTATTGGAGGGATTGGTAGGGATTCTCTGGGCTCCGTGATCTTCCTCTTTTTGATCTTTGAAGGGATACAAACCATCAACCTGGTGGAAGGGCTAGCTATTCTTGTCGCTCTTGAGAGAGCTCATGCTTTGGGGTGGAGAAGGATTGTTTGTGAATCTGATTCCCAGATTTTGATCAATTTTCTTATTGAGCAGAAAGTGGCTAATGTCAGCTGGCAGTTTGCTAGGGTTGTGCAACAAATTATGCAGGTTAGTTCTTTGATGGAAATGGTAACTTTTGTCCATATTCCAAGGGAGTGGAATAGGGCAGCTGATTGTTTAGCGAAATGGGCTTCTGAGCATGTTGAGGGATGGAGAATTGAGGAGTGGTAGTTGGTTCCTCAGGAGCTTTGTCTTGATTTAACGAATATTCTTATTGAGGATAGGGCTGGGAATGGCGATAGATGATGGTGTTGGCTGTTTTATCTTTGTTTGGTTCATTTCTCTTGTTTTTCCTTGGGACCTTAGTCCTTTGCTTCCTTTGTAGTGTTGCTTTCTGATCTTCAATAAAGTTTTTACCCCTTTTTATTAAAAAAATACATTTAATCATCAATTTAACTACGCAAGCCATTTAATAACCCCTATAATAAGAAATTAAATAAATACTCAAGGAGAAATGGACCAAATTAAAACAACTAACCCAACAACAACCCGACGACACACTATGACTAGGGTGACGACTTGGCACGAAAAACCTAGCTATTATCTCCCAATCAATTTTTGTTGGTCAATGGACATGCTCAAACCTATGAACCAGGTGGAGTCGATGTCATGTACCTGTCAACCTGTGAACAAAGAGTACATCGAACATGCATACATATATAATATGATCAAACACACCGTGAAGGGGAAATCTCAGAATCGTAGGGCACTCGCAAGCGAGTGATACAATCCCTTCCCCTTCACCAATACACAATTATTAACTGACGATTCTAACATCAATAAAATGATCAATAGCATAAAACATCGTTAAATCAAATATCTTCTAAGTTAATCCAAAACATGCTATAAGGATAACATCAGAATGAAATAACATCACATCAAAATATAGCATTCACATTGTTTAACAATTTGTGAACAAAAGTAACCAAGTTCCAAAGTCACAGCATAAACAGAACAAAGCATTACAAGGAAAACATTATTGATCCAAACATCCAAAATGGAGGGGTGTTAAATCCTCCCCCCTAGGGTCAGGCGTACTCCTGGAAGCCTACAAAAAAATTAGGGATAAAACTCCCTCCAAACCAACTAAACCCTAACCTACGCAGAATCTCGATCCGCGAGGATCAACTCCTGAAGCTGAAGGATAAATTGCATCCAGATGCTCGGCCTGACGGATATCTATCGCAGTAAAGGCCCTATGTGATCTACTTGCATCTCCTATTGTCAGCTTAGATGCCACTGGTCCTTGAGAAAACCCAGATGTACCCCTGTTGGGACACTTTCTAGCAATATGACCCTGCTGGCCACATGCGAAACACCGAGTACCTCTACCATAACCTCTACCTCTAGAAGGTGTGCTTGACTATTGAACACCACCCCTAAAGGTAAACTGTGGACTCTGATACTATCCACTCTGAGAAGGCACCTGTTGACCACAAGTGAAACATCCTATCCCTCTACTAAATCCCCGAACACCTGGAGAGACACTAGGTCGTGGAAGACCACCACCACTGAACACTAACTGAGATCTCTGTGCAGTCTGATTGCAATTATTACGATGCGATTGAATCCTACTCTGATCCCTCTTCTTTTGCTTCCAACTTTTATCACATTGGGACAGAGAATTTTGTTGCCTTGATTGCGAAGGTTGTTGCTGCTCACCTATAGCATCATGATCACTATCCTGCCTTGGGCCCAGAAGAGCTAGTCTCTAAAAAACAATGCAACAGAGCATTCCCGATCCCTGGTGGATCTTGATGTTGACTACCAACCTCTGGTACAAACTGAGAATCTTGTTTCTCCTCATGATCTAAAACATGGGGAACAATGGGAGGTGTGTCCTACTGATTACCTCCTTGACTGCCTACACGGCCACAACCTCGCCTAGGTGGCATGATCCTGTGCAGATACATACCACGACATAAGACAAGGTACGCAACATTATCACTTCAAAATTCATTTAACATTTTGCATTTTCAATCAAGGTACAATAATTTAACATCTACATGATTTCTTGACTCATCAATAAAGTTGGGGACTATAGGCCTCACCAACAAGATGCACCTATTATGCAATTATCATTAACATTCAATGGTTTCCCTAATCCCTTTTCTCTAAAATTTTTCTTACTGCAAAATGATTTTCTATTCATATTATACATTTTCCATGATTACAAATGCAACTTGGGGACTTAGGTCCTTTACCCAATGTTTGATCTAATAAAACAATCCTTCATGAATACATAAGCATGTTCTCATAAGATACAACATACCATGCTTTTCAATACACCACACACTCAAGGACATGCATCTTCATTAAACCAATGGGAAGAGAGAGAAGACAAGAGTTATTTACAGTTCTAACATAGGAACAAATTTCAATCATGGTTTCATCATCACATGATCACTTTCACACAAATGCATCAATCATATGAGATCATGCACACATCTCTATGAACTAACAACATGATCATTCATTTTCTATTACCCTATTTCATAATTTCAAAACAATATAACATGCAAGAGCAATTCCAAAACCACCTAGGGTCAATCAAGCAATCACTTGCACAATGAGGTAAAGCACAAGAAAACATGCATGAGATACTTGCATAGTGAAGAAAAACAACAAGACTCCAGAAGAGAATATACACCAAAGGAACTACTTGGCATCCTTAAGGTCAACCAAACTTTCCCACAACATGAGCAAAGAAACCAAGCAAGGGTAATTTTTAGGCAACACATGTCACCTGCAACCCACCAACAAGCTAAGGTCCAACACGCTCACCTGCAACATAGGATAGAGGGGAGTAATCAATCTCAACCTTGGGAGACTCTCAACCAAGGGAATCACTCCAATCCTAAAGGGTAAGGCAAGACATAGGAGGCATCATTCCTTCACAACACAAGACAAGGTTGGAAAATTCATCCCTCTAAAATGCCATACTAAGGCACTCAAGGAAAGAGGTCCTATGACTATCTCGCCCCAACAAGCACTTGGAACACACCCAATAAACACACTACAACCACACTCAAGGACCACTCAAGGGTCACATCCATTTACACAACGAAAAAGCCATGCATCAAGAAGGAGACCAATCAAAATGCACTTCTTGGTAGGCTCGTGGGCCTAACTAACCCCCACCAAAGCATTCATCAACAAGACATGCAAGAGCAGAAATAACAACAAAATTGGTTGTCGTCCACCACACACACAACACACCAAATTCACACACTACACAATTGTCCATAATGCATTCTTCCAGTAGAAAGGATATCAGTGCATTGTACACTACACCGAGGATCCTATGCTTTCCACTAGTTTCCTGCACCATTGAACCTACACCACGTAACAACAACTTCTTGGTAGACAAGTGTGATCAACCCAAAAGGAAAACATAACTGACGAATAAAACATCTAGGTTAATGCCATGACTCATAGTGCCCAAAGTGTAACCTATGCAACTAACAGCTTAGTGGGTTCCACATTATCCCAGAGTACCCAGTGTTTAAACCTAGGCTTAGATACCATGTGTAACGCCCTGCCACACAACCCTAGAGGAAGTTGCAATTTACTACTCAAATGTACTAATTTTCTTTTTTGTTTAAGTAAAAAGAACATGAAAGATCACTATCCATTTCCAAAAACCTCTAAGGTTATGAGACTGAGATTACTTAAAACCCAATCAAGAAACATGAATTAAAACATAACATTTAATTACTTAACAAATTAAACACTCATACATTCCATACATGATAAAAATTACATCAAAGGCATAAGAGATACCACTTGATCCCAATAATGTACTTTACAATAAGATTACAATACTCATTCCCCGAATGAGGTAATTTCAAAATACAAGGTTACAATTTACAACTTCCACCTCAATACAAAGAGGGGTATTAAATTTCATTAAGACTGAAAGAATATAGCATGAAGGACTGGATCCCATGAGCTCTCCAACTGGAAATCTCGTCCATAAGAACAAAAGCCGACCCAATGGATTAAGATGCATGTTCCTCCCAACCATGTGATACCCGAAGGCTCACCCCCCGTGCTAGGAGATAGTAACAAGGAATTCCTAGGCAAGACCATCCACCACTAGACACAAGCTAACTAACACTGACACAACCAGTCACATGATCCATACAACCATAATATTAACACAAGTGCAACTCCAACAATCGTTGATATAAGTCACATTGCTTCTAGAAATAAAGCAGATCAAGTATGATAAGAAGACCATACACATAAAACCAAATACCAACTGTTGTCGTAGAAAGAGTTTCATCACATAGCTCGTCATGGGATCTCCTCTGGGAATCTTCATAGGCTCCAGCCCCCACTATGAGTTGTCCTGGTGGCCTCTACCGAATCCCGGCACCCATGCTCACTCATGCGGAATCAAATACCTCTCATAAAGACAAGATAGATGACCTTGCCATTCCAGGCCTTCCTGTCTCATCCCAAGACTATACAAGCCCTTGCGTCCATGAGCGAGGATCAATTATCTTAATTAGTGTGAAATTCTACCTAACATCTAAGTACATTGATTTAGTTATCACTTGATTAAACCACTTCTGAAGGTTTCCCAATTTACCTCTTTGGTCTCTGGCCCCTAACAAAAGCCACTCTTCTACTTGACAACATACCAAACCAAACCAATCTCCAAGGAAATCCAAAAGTGCATACCAACAAGATAAAATCACTCCAACTCTAGGAGGAACACATAATGAAAACTCACTCCAAACCTTGGAGACAACAAAAGTCAAAACCCTCTTTGAACACTAGAGGCAACAAAGGTCAAAACCCTCTCCAAACACTATAGGCAACAAAACACATAACCCACTCCTTCCAAAGGAGGCACAAACCACATAACCCTCTCCTAATCCCAAGGAGGCACAAATCCCAAGACAATCCAAAGGTTGACTATCATAGCAACAACCCGTACAATTAAATGAAACCCTATATGGAAGACTTCAAGACATCTACTCAATTTGCACAACATTGAGAATGATCAAACATAGCTAGCAACCACTTCAGACGATTTAAATAAACTAACGTTCGGGTTTCCTAAACCCAAGCCAAGCACGATTATAATACAAAAATTTAATTTAAACCATTAGCATTATTCATTCGTACCCAAAATAAAACAAATCACTTGACGCCATTAAGAAATTTAAATTTAATAATCAATTCTATTTGCTCATTCTTAAATAAGAATTAAAATCATCTTTATAAATAAAACCATTTGCTTAATCATACCAAATAATTAAAATCAATATTTTCTTGAGTAAGAAAACGTTTAATCATACATCAATTTCATTTCAACTATAATAATGAAAACATCATTTTAACATTCCTATAATAGATATCTAAATTTTCATTTAATATATGCCACTAAAATGTCAATTTTAAATCTCAAGATTTTCTGATTATTTAGAATTGTCAAAAAAAACCCTTAAATAAAACATTTATATTTTTCCAACTATGATAGTAAAATAATCTTTATATATATATATATATATATTGTCAAATATAAACCTTATTATTTAATATATATATATATATTAAATAATAAAAATAAATTAAAAAAATCATTTAAATTCTCATATTATAAAATATTAAATATTATACATATAATATTAATTAATATATAATATAATATCAGTTATTATATATTATATTAAATATTATGCATATAATATAAAATATATTATAATAAAATAATAAATAAAATAAATAAAAACTAAAAACAAAAAAAAAATGAAATTTAAAAACCCAAAAGGGTCGAAGCCCTAACCGAACGGGTCTCTGGCCTGTAAGCTTTCTGCGTGTGCTAGAGCAGCCTCATATGGCGGCCAGGAAAGACACATACTGCAGTTTCCCACCCTAAAGGGCGTGGCCTATGTGCGGGGCACACAGCCCACCTCCCTTTGGGGGCGCAGCTTGTGTGCTACGCACACAACCCGCCTCCCCTGGGGCTGGGCAGTGGTGGGGTTGGCTCCCTTGCCTCCCCACCACCACAAACAAAATTTATTTTATTTAATTTTTTTATAAAAATAAAATACGTCCCCACAAACACAGACAGGGGAAAAATAAACACTAAAAGAAGGCACAAAATAATATAATCAAATCTGTGTGTGAAGGGGAAAATAAAATCCAAAAAACTCAATTTTTTGGCCAAATTGTGCAAATGCACAACCAAATTTTGTAAAAAAAAACAGTTGGGTTTAAATCTCAGTTTGAAATGCCAATTCTTTTGGTTTCATTCTATTTAACCATTGATTGAATTCTTGTTTTGATTTCATTTTCAAAATTTCAACAGAGTTTAGAGGTTTAGGACCAATTGACATGGATTTTTCATTGAATTTAAACATCATTTTAAGGATTTTCGAACAACAAAACAAGGATTTGAATTCTTTTCAAAATGAAACAAAACAAAAACAAAGAACCTGATTTTTCCTCCAGAGCTTGAAGATTCCAATGGTGTTTTTAACTCCTCCTTTGAATTCAGCTCAAGCAAGAGTCTCAACTTCCTTCACCAATCCAAGCAAAGCCACAGCCAAGAAGTCCTTCTCCAAATTGGAAAATTGAAAATTATATGAAATTGCCTTTTCTAAAATAGAGTTTTTTTTTCCCCAAATTGGTCAAACCCCTCAAATATCCCTACCCACTAAATTTATTGCAAAATTTGGAGGATATTTTCAATTTTAAATTTAAAACAAATTTTTACTTTCTAATTCAAATCTCATGCATTTTTCAAAATTCTTTAAAATAGAAGAATACAATCTTTGCAAAGAATTTACTTTATCAACAATTTTTAAAAGTGAAATTAAAAACACATTTTCATTTTATTTATTTTAATTTAACTCTAACTATCCAAATATGATTTCTTCTCTTAATTTAATTAAATCTTAATATACCATAATGCCAAAACAACTATCTCATTTAATATATCACCATTAATCTAATTAATCAATAAAATCAATCTAATTTTATTAATTAAATCAAATCAATCAATAAAATAAATAGCGTTTCAACATTGCAACTAAATACATTTAATCATCAATTTAACTACGCAAGCCATTTAATAACCCCTATAATAAGGAATTAAATAAATACTCAAGGAGAAATGGACCAAATTAAAACAACTAACCCGACAACAACCTGACGACACACTATGACTAGGGTGACGACTTGGCATGGAAAACCTAGCTACTATCTCCCAATCGAATTATGTTGGTCAATGGACACGCTCAAACCTGTGAACCAAGTGGAGTCGATGTCATGCACCTGTCAACCTGTGAAGAAAGAGTACAGTGAACATGCATACATATATAATATGATCAAACACACTGTGAAGGGGAAATCTCAGAATCGTAGGGCACTCGCAAGCGAGTGATACAATCTCGTCCCCTTCACCAATACACAATTATTAACTGACGATTCTAACATTAATAAAATGATCAATAGCATAAAAAATCATTAAATCAAATATCTTCTAAGTTAATCCAAAACATGCTATAAGGATAACATCAAAATGAAATAACATCACATCAAACTATAGCATTCACATCGTTTAACAATTTGCGAACAAAGGTAACCAAGTTCCAAAGTCACAGTATAAACAAAACAAAGCATTACAAGTAAAAGACTGTTGATCCAAACATCAAAATGGAGGGATGTTACATATTGAAAGATTAAATATATTTTAAGTAGATTTAGATTAGGATAAAGTAGGAGATGTTTTGATGGATTCAAAAGAGAATAAAATAATTATTTTTTTAAGTAGATTAAATTAAGATAAAGCATAAGAAAATAAAATAGTTATATTTCTAGTTTAAGTCTAGTTTCATTAGATTAAATGTATTTTTATATATTATTTGTATGAATTTTGAGGTCAAGTTTTAGTATAAATCTTGATGAAAAATTCAAGAAAGAAATATAGAAAAAGAATATTTTGTGTGTCCAACTTTCTTTTGTATCATATTATTTTGTCTATTATTGTATTGTAAGTTGGAAAAAAATTGCAACATTTTCTTTTCACAAAAATCTAGAATAATTTTTATAACAAATAACAAAAACAATAATATATTGGTAAAATAGTAAAATAACATAGAAATGGTCACTCAAGTAAGAAAGCAACAAATGTCATTATACACAACTACACAAATAGCAACAAGCTTTTTAAAATGACAAAAATATTAGATGATAGCTATGGGCATTAAATGTAACTAACACTTGTTAAGGTACTATTAGGATATCTTTAACTAATAATTGTTTAGAGGTGATGATACTCAAAGTGAAGATTCACAATATAACAAATAACTTAGATATAATAATGCAACAAATAAATTAAACACATAGTAACACATAAACTGGAGAGAATTTGAACACAATAAATTAAAATATTATAACAACTCAAAATAATAGTTTATTTTTATCCAAAATATTTTTTGGATAAATTAGCATACATTCCTTCTAGAATATTAAAACCATGAATACAAAATAGATAAACTTTTTAAAATAAATTAGACTAGCATTTCTAACTTCTTGTGTATATTTTTTACTATATTAAATTTGACCTTGTACCTAAGTGGGGTTTACCACTTTTACCTATGATGAATGTATTGTTAAGTATCTACTACATTTAAGGTACTTAATATATGCGTATTTTTTTCTTTTTTATCAAAAACATTAAGTACAAAGTAACATTAGTTATATTTAATGTGTTCCTTCATTAACAAGGTGTGAGTGTATGAAATGTTAAAATTGATACAAAAGATAATCTAACATAAATATTTAATTCAATATTCAACTACTTCAATAGAGCTTGTGCACAAACAAAGAAAATTAAAATAAATAAACCAGTCAATTATACCTCAACTAATGTGATTAATTCTTACTCCATTGTATATGATAATATTGCAACATGATGATATGTGGATTGCTCTTCAGAAATAAGCATAAACTTGATAGCAAATGAGCATAATGATGGCATGGATTTCATAGATAAATTATGGATTATCAAGATGATTGTGGATAGATCAATAGGTTGGAATAATGGGTGATTTATAGTTTTTACCTGACATTGATCAATGAAGGAGGACAATCATAGGAATCGATGGATGAGATTGATTGAGAGATCATGATGAATGTGCAAGTGACATGTGTCATGATAAAGGGATTGGATGATTAGTTAACCAATTGCATAGATGAGTGAAGTTAAAGTGAATTAGAGTGATCAAGAGTTTTTTTTTTCAATCAACTGGCTTATAAAAATATAAATAGATTTAATTTCATGTTCATGAGGAAAAGATATATTTATGAAATAAATAAAATATTAATTTTATTTAAATAGGAGAAAAAGTAATTAAATAAGTTAAATTTATTTTCTTAATTAAAATTAATGCATGACTTAATTAAATAAATAAAATTATCTAGTTAATGTTGATTGTATATGATGATGTATGTATATGATGGTTATTATAAAATAATGGTGTTATGGTGACCTACGTGATGTATATAATATGATTTTTGATAAAGTAATGTTATGATTATGATTTATGTGTTATGGTTTTGATAATCATTTGATGATAACCTGCGTTTATAATTATATATGCAAGTAATATGACGAATATGATGTTATGATCTATATTGATGATTGTGTGTGCAAAAAACATATGGATGCAGCGAGATATTTATGGTGATTTTTTGTGTCATGATACATATATGGGGATGGTTATTAGGATGGAATGGGGATAAGTTAGTATGATAGAATAAATGAGGTAGAATATAGGATAATGAAGAATGGATGAATTTTGTTTATCAATATCAAACAGTGAAAGCTATAATTAGGTAATGGATGGGTACCAATTAGGGATTGAAAAGTGATAATGGGATGGAAAGGTGATTTTCTTTGGTTATGCTTAAAAAGTGTAAAGAGAAATCCTTATTTTGATATAGCAAATTGAAATTATGCCCCAAGGTATGAGGAACCAGGGTGACATTGTATCCCTTACATGGACTTTGACTCTATAAACAAAATGGTTTTTGGTATTTATACCATACATACTATAACCATGTCAGATCTATGTGAGAGCAAAAGAATTATAGCATAATAATCTTAGTGTACAAAAGGTATGAATGGCCTGATATACAAAGGATTTCTGTTAATGCAAGAAGCTACCTCATCACACCTAAGATAAGTATTTTTCATGGAAATATTACAAGAACATCCCAAAAGCATGTTATACAATAACAATGACCATGTCTCATTCTATGCTCCTATAGGCACACCAAGATATTGAAATATCAAGGTGGCTTTGAGTAAGCATTGAAAGGAGACAAAAAGATCAGTAAAAATGAAAATTATTGGCTGATAAAACAATTCCATGACCATCATATCTCTTGCTAAAAAGGGTATATTGATATTGGACTTTTCCTATTAAATAAATGATACATCCATTAAGGCATAAATTGGGATGATTAATAAAATGATTAAGAAATAGGTATGTAAGAATTAGGTTGATTCAAAAGTGGTCTTTAGCTTGTGATTGTCATGAAAGCTTGATGTTTTTGTGTGATGTGTAGCTGATTTTTCTTGAGTGTCAAGTATAGGTTTTATTATGGATGGGATGGAATGGTGTGAATAATTTTATTTATTATGGTTCGATGGATGGATTTATTACAAAAAATCTGTAAAGATGGAATTATGGCAATGTGTATTTTTTTTTAGACAAAAACAAGGATCCAATCTAATGACTACATTGAGGAATATACCCCCAATTAGGTGTGGGATCATTTATTATGGGATGGTTGGATTAAAATTTTATTATGGTATTAGTTAGGATGGATAATGATGGGTATTGATAATTATCAAGCCATGATGGGTGGATAAGTGAAATATGGTAGGTAAATATATTTGTATAGAAGGCTTAACATTATTATGGGTGGAATGGATGAGAACCAGATAGATGGTAGATGGTGCTTACTACACATGGTGCCTACAAATAGGTTTTCACCATGGCACTTATACAAGGTGTCACCGAAGTGGTTTTCACCATGGTACTTATACATGGTGTGATCGAAGTGGTTTTCACCATAGGATGATTTATTTCTCTTTACTTTTTTTTTGCTACTCATGTCCCCTGTAAATAAGTTTTCACCATTTTACTTATCCAAGGAACCACTTAAGTGTTTTTCACCATAGGATAGATTATTTATCTTTACTTTTTTTTCTTTCTTTTTTTATTTTTTCAGTTGGAACACCCTAAGGTTTGTGCATAAAATTTCTTGAAATGGTTGTTTTGATGGTCTCTTCTAGAGGCTCGCCTTCGAGTGTTGCAAGTTGGTAGGATCTTGATTTGTACAGGTTGTTATGATATGCCCCAGCCAATTAGGCTAAAATTTACCTTTATTTTTTTGGTCTGGTTGGTTCTTTAATTTTATTTTAAGACTAGATCACCCACTTCAAATCTTTGAGTCTTGATTTTTTTTTTATAACTATGATGAAAATGATTTTGGTAATCTTGAAAATGATTTAGTGCATTGAGACATATTCCATTTAGCAAATCTAGCTCATGTAATCTAGATACTCGATAATCTTGATTGTCAATAAGATGTTGCAAATATACCCTTAAAGAAGGAAGTTTTGCCTCGATAGGAAAAATAGCTTCAATGCCAAAGACAAGTAAATATGGAGTGGCACACATAGGTGTATGGATCCTAGTATGATAAGCCCATAAGACAGGGTTGAGTTGGATATGCCAATCATGGCCAACTTCATTGATTGTCTTCTTATGGATTTTTAATATAGCTTTATTAGAATCTTTGGTTGTTCATTGCCTTCAAGATAATAGGGGGTGTACAAGTGATGTTATATAATTCTTGTGCTAGTGCATGAATCAAATCTCCATGTTGTTAACATTGAAGGCATTTCTTAGCAAACTGCTAGGCATCTTGATCCATAGTTGGAAAGTAGTATCATGTTCTCAACATCTTCTTAGCAATGGTATGGACACTATAATATGCCCCACAAACACATGAACCTCATATAAGGTGGTTTTAGATTCTTTTGATTTTAGGCATCTAAGGAGGGTACCATCAAGACTTCTTTGATATAGTGTATCACCAAGGATAACAAAGCAAGATGAATAGTGATAAACTTTTTCTTTTGTGTGTTGGTTAAGTTGGATGGAATGGAATTATCATGGAGGTAGGAATAAATTTATTAATACCATGGGAATCGAGACCAACAATTTCACACACAAGTTTCAAATCTAGGACATTGAAAGTTGGAACCAAAAGTTGCTCAACTAGGAATTCAAAATGTTGGTTATTATGAGGCATGTCTAAGAGAGATCCAATTGTAGCCATAGTATTAATAGATTTATTGTTCAATCTTGGTATATCCTCAAAATAAATGTTGGAGAAGTATTTATTGAAGCTATCAACTATCCTTTTGTAGGGTACCAATTTGTCACATTTTATTCGGTATTCTTCATTGACTTGTTTTATAACCAACTGTGAATCTCGGTACACCTGAAGTTCTTTGATGTTCCACTAAATTTTTATTCTAAGTCATGTTATTAATGCTTCATATTCAATGATGTTGTTGGTGCATGGAAATGCTAGCCAATATGCCCTGGGGTGTAATGTCCCCTTCTCATCAGTGATCTGTTCCGACACTCATCAGCCTATTCCAAAAGCCTATAGGCTTGTTTGAGGTAAAATTAGGGTTTCCATGTTCAAAGGTTCTATGGCATTTTAGGGAGTTTACTATTTATAGTAAATTCTATTTTTGGCAGTATGCAGTTATCAGTCTTCAAGGTCTTCTTTTTTAGTTGGAGCATTTAATGCAATTCAAGTTTGGCTTCTAAAGGTTTTATTTTGGTGAATAAAGGAATTAATGTTATAATATGTAGTTGACCCCCTAGCCTAGGAGTATAACTTGAAGTTGTTTTAAAAGGTGGTCTTGGAAGAGGGATGCCTTCATGAGGTGTTTATATTTTTTAAATACTGTCTTAATGCCTTGGGAAAAAGTGGACGCCACTTTAAGGAGATGTTTTTAAAAAATAAAGTGAAGTTCATAATTGTGCAAAAGGAATGCCATCTTGAGAATTATTTATTTTTTTGGAAATCGAAAAAGACTCTTGTGTCTTTTGGTGTGCCTTCTCAGGAAATTGAAGAGTTTTTTGAGCTTCTATTTAGTGAATATTTTGCTCCAGCTTTGGTATCCATTATGCTTATCATATTGTTATGTTGTTGAAATGACTTCATGAATTTAACTTCGAGGAATGCTTACCTCTTAGCATTGATCCAATTTCGTGTTTTGAAGATAACACCTAGTTGATTTTGGGACTGCTTCTCATCCAGACTAGCAAATTGAGTTTGAATGTTGAAGAATTTTGGAGATTTATCAATTTTGGTATTGTTGATTCATCTACAACTAAAGGTGATTTTGATTCATAGCTTATTTATTAGTCTAAATATGATTCGGGGTATTTCATTATTGGATTTGTTGATCTTGGGCGACTCATCATGCTAAGTTTGAGATTTTATAGTTGAGAATCTGATTTTTAAATGAAAATCGCCCCTTCAAGGAGGGTTGTACCTTTTCATAAGTGCATTGGAATGTGTGCTTAATTCATAGAGGGTCTTTGTTGCTATTTCTTCATCCTAACTTGGTCACCTACCTTCCAGTTGTTCATTGCATTCGATTTCATTCGAAACGAAGGTAATTTGATGAAGTTATGAGCATTTTATGATGTTTCAGTTTGCTAATTAGAAATTCCAAAAAACATTATTTTATATCATATTCATATGATTTCAGTTTTGGTCTTTATTTTATCATTGGAAGAGCAAAAGAACATTGCTAGTATTCATTCTTCTCTTCTTAACTATGTTCTCTATCATTGTAATTAGTAATTTGTAGATTTGTGATTATAAGGTTGAGATTTTAGTAGTACTAATCCAACCATTTTAAGTCTTTGCAATTACTTGTTTTATTCCATATTAATTACCCCTGGATGGTTTACCGCCAGTGTGGAAAAATGAACATTTGATATCTCTTTATAGCCACTCCCAAGTGGTGAATACCCACTTTTAAGTGGATGCCTGCCGCAGCGGATGAATTAGATAGATGTATCTTCATGGCTAGTTATCCGCCTAATTATTTCAATTCAATTAATAACTCTATCATATGTTAGCACCTTGCCCTCAATGGGATCTTGAGTGCACATCCTTGATGTTGAGTTTGTCTCATTTCAAGTATTGTTTTTAGTTTCTCCACCATATGACAACACCTATCCTTCCTTGGGATTGAGTGTGCATTTTTGGCGTTGAGTTATTTCAAGCTTGGAGTTCAGTTTTTGATGCTAACGCTAATTCAATTGGTGAAGTGTTGATTGTGTGAAAAATCTATCGCAAAAAATTAGTTAGCATATTTTAGTGGTATCAGAGTAGAAGTCCCTGCCATCCTGTGGCATTTTGCAGTTGGTTGTCTGATGAGTGAAAGAGACACTAAGCCATTCACCAAAAGTCGGGCCAGAACTCAGCATCAGTTTCCTCCCATTCTAGAGGTAGATACTTTTTTAGAAGCCTTAAGGGATCTTGGAAAAACAGTGGAAGGTATAGAAAAGACAGTTGAAATAATGTTAGACAGTGTTAGGCAAGCTAATGATGAGAGGGACAGAGTTGAGAAGAAGTTTGATGGGATGATAGACATGATGTCCCAATTATTGTCCAAGTTGGACCAGCAAGCAGCACAGAATATCATTCAGCCCCAAAATAATTCAACTGGAGAAAGCAGTGGAGTTAATGGGAATAACAATAATGGTAGTCCCGAGGTGAATACAAGAGACAGAATTGTGGGTTAGCATGCTGAAATTCCTAGTGGGTCATCCTCTAGACCTCTTTTCCTCATCTTCACACCAATGGAAGAGCAACAACTAGTTGAAGTTGCACCAACTTTTTCTGATGATGCACGTCAAGCTTACATGGAGTACGTTTCTTTACCTCTTGACTTGAGAGGTGCTTGGACCTTTGATCAATACATGAATCAAAGGAGTCAGAGAAATGGAGGAAGGAATGAGAAATGTCCTCCTATGGTGCCTAGGAATTATTTCTACCAAGCTTTGGGAAAGATAACCATGGAGCATTTTGATGGTAGTAATAAGTGTACAACCAGATCATGGGTGCAAAAGCTAGATAACTATCTCTCTCTCAGACCCATGCTGGAAGGAGATGCTATCAAATTTTCTACCTTGCATTTGGATGGGATAGCTCATGAATGGTGGACTCATGGTTTGGTCACTCTTGCCCCTAACCTCATTCGCACCTATGATGAGTTTACCAACAAGATAATTGAGAGATTTGATACCAAGGATCCAGAGTTGAGATTTAGAGAATTGGCACAATTGAAACAGCAAGGATCTTTAGAAAATTATGTGGCTGATTTTCAAAGGTTGTTAGTAATGGTGCCTAACATTACTGAGAGAAGACTTGTGGTACTCTTTTCAGAAGGATTAATGGAGCCTTTGAAGGGATGGGTCAAAGCCTTTGATCCACCAACTTTAGATGAAGCCATGAAGAAAGCGAGGAGCATGGAGTTGGAAGCCCCAAGGCCTAAGTTTCATTCGAAACCTTTCAACCATAAGAAGGATAAAAAACATTCTTCAAATCTGCCAAAGAAGTTTCCACCAAATGTGTCAAAAGAGCTCAAAGAACAGCTTAGAAAAGATGGAGTTTGCTACACTTGCCTTGAACCTTGGGTTAAGGGTCACCGTTGCTATGGAAGAGGCAAAGAAAACCTAATGGAAGGCTATTCTGATTTTGGATCAGAATCTGATTCGTCTGATTAGCAATACGAATCAGCAAGTAGTGAAGGTGAAGAAGCTCCAGAAGAGAAGCCTGATGAGGTGGGAGATGGTAGTGCTTTTGCACAACTATAAATTTTTCAGAAAAAATGAGTCCTTTCGGGTTCGTGAAGTGGTTGGATCTCAAAGAATAGTTTCTCTAATTGATACTGGAGAAACTCACAACTTCATTGATGAAGGATTGGTGACAAAGAGAGGTTTGAAAACTGAAGAGTTTGAAGGCTTCAAAGTAATGGTAGCTAATGGTTTCACCATTTCATGCACTAAGAAAATTCCTAACCTTTCTATTCAGATAGGAAATTATGAAGTAAAAGATGACTTCTATGTTGTGGGTATTGGTGATATCAATGTCGTGTTAGGAATACAATCGCTGCGATCTCTTGGAGAGATCACTTTGAATTTACAAACAATGGAGCTGAAATTTCAAGCTGATGGAAAGAAGGTTGTTTTGAGAGGGATGTCAAATGGGGGCCCTCAAACTGTGTCCTTGAAAAGAATGGAAAGGCTGATCCGTCATGATCAAGTTGAGTGGGCAGCTAAGTGTATGGTCCTACCAGCTGATCCAATGGAAGAGAAGAGGCAATATCATCCTGATATCCAAGCCTTACTTTCAAAGAAGAGCAAATTCTTTGGAAGCCTACCTCCTGGGAGACCTCCTGAAAGAGGTTCTAAGCATGTAATTGAATTAGAAGAAGTAGCAAAGCCCGTCATGAATACACCATACCGTTATCCAAAGAAGAAAAAAGATGAGATCAAAAAAGCCATCAAGGAGTTATTGGAGACAGGTTTCATTAGACCATGGAGACAGGTTTCATTAGACCAAGCAAGAGTCCTTTTGCTTCTGCAGTAGTGTTGGTCAAAAAGAAAGATGGCACAATGCGTATGTGTGTTGACTACCATGCATTGAATCAAAATACAATCAAGAATAGATATCCTATTCCTAGGATAGATGAGCTTATTGATGAGCTCCATTGAGCTATGTTTTTCTCGAAGATTGATCTTCATTCGGGTTACCATCAAATCAAAATGAGGGAGATGGACATAGAAAAAATAGCATTCAGATGTCACTTTGGGCATTTTGAATTCCTTGTCATGCCTTTCGATTTGACAAACACTCCAGCAACATTTCAATCTTGTATGAACAAGATTTTTAGATAGCAGTTGAGGAAGTTTATGCTCATCTTCTTCGACGACATCCTCATTTTCAGTAAGTCATGGGAAGAGCACCTTAAGCATTTGGAAGAAGTGCTTAGTATTTTGGAAGCAGAATGTTTGTTCGCCAAAGAATCAAAATATGAGTTCAAGATGACAAAACTATTATATCTTGGCCACATTATCAGTGTAAAGGGTGTGAAAGTTGATCCTGAAAAGATAAGAGTCATTCTTGATTGGCCAACTCCAAAGAATGTTTCTCATTTGAGAGAATTTTTGGGTTTATGTGGATTCTATAGAAGATTTGTGAAAGGATATTCTCATCAAGCAGCCCCTCTCACAGATCTTACAAAGAAAGGAGCTTTTCTTTGGACCAAGATGGCATAAGAAGTTTTTGATAAGTTTAAACAAATCATGAGTATAGATCTAGTGTTGGCTTTTCCATATTTTACAAAATTGTTTGAATTGCAATGTGATGCTTCAGGTGAAGGTGTTGGAGCTGTTCTAATGCAAATCAAACATCCCATAGTCATCGAAAGCTGGAAGTTGAGAGGAGCAGAAAAAACTTACTCCATTTATGACAAAGAGATGCTTGCCATCATGCATGCTTTGTCTAAATTCCGTCAATATTTGGTGGGAAGTAGATATGTTGTTAAGACTAACCACAATAGTTTTAAACATTTTATGTGCCAAAAGGATTTGAATGAAAGGCAGCAGAAGTGGGTAAGTAAGCTCCAGGCATATGACTTTGACATTGAATATGTCAAAGGGAAAAATAACATAGTGGTTGATGCCCTTTCGAGAAGGCCTCATTTGTAGTCACTTTGTGAGTTATCAGCAGATTGGAAGGAGTTAATTGTTGCTGATTATGCTAAAAATCAGTTTGCAACTAGCTTGTTTGAAGGTCATTTGGTTGATGAAAGTTATAAGTTGGTTGATGGGTTAATTTTCTATAAAGGTAGTCTTTTTAGTGCATGAATCTAAGCTTAAAAAGAAGATTCTACAGTCTTTTCATGATGTTCCCCTTGCTGGTCATCAAGGCATGTTCAATACTTACAAGCAGATTAGAGAAAGGTTTGCTTGGAAGGGAATGAAGGATGAGATAATGAATTACATAAGAGAGTGTTCAATTTTCCAAAAGAATAAGAATGAACATTCTCTTCCAGCTGGGTTGTTGCAGCTCTTGCCAATTCCAAATTAGAAATGGGAAAGCATTGCAATGGATTTCATCACTGAGTTGCCTAAGGTACAAGTGATTGTATTTTTGTGGTGGTAGAACTAAATTTTCACATTTCTATGCTATCACAACTTCTTTTACAATAGCTCAAGTGGCTGAGTTATTCTTTAGAGAAGTTTTCGGGTTGCATGGTTTGCCTAAAACCATTGTCACTGATAGGGACAACAAGTTCCTAAGTGATTTTTGGCAAGAGATCTTTAGGTTGAATGGTACAGTGCTTACTTCAAGCACTAGTTATCATCCTCAAATAGATGGGCAATCTGAGAGTCAACAAATGGCTAGAGGGCTACCTTAGAAATTATGTTTCAAGGCAGCAAAGAGCTTGGATTAAGTGGCTTCATTTGGAAGAGTACTGCTACAACTCTTCCTATCATATGTCGATTAAGACGTCTCCTTTTATGGCCCTTTATGGTTATGATGCTCCTAACTTTGTAGATTTGGTGTTTGGTGATAGTAGAGCTCCACAGGCTAAGGATATACTTCAGCAGAACCAAGACATCTTGAAATCTCTCAAGGAAAATCTGCAACAAGCTCAAAATCAGCAGAAGTTATACGCTGATCAGCAACATGTTGAGAGATCTTTTGAAGTTGGAGACATGGTCTACTTGAGGGTTCAGCCCTATAGACAATCTACCCTTAAGAAGAGTGGTGCCAAAAAATTAAAGCCATGATTTTATGATCCTTTTAAATTCACCAAAAGGATTGGTGAAGTTGCATATGAGTTGGAGCTTCTAGCTGAAAGCAAGGTGCATAACGTCTTTCATGTGTCACGCCTCAAGAAGGAACCTGGACACAATGTTGTGGCTACTTCAGAATTACCTCCATTGGGTGAGGAAGGTCAGTTGGTGTTGATTCCAGAAGAGATTCTTGATACTAGAGAATGTTCCTTGAGGAGAAGGACAATCAAGGAATACTTGGTTAGATGGAGGAATTTTCCTATTGAAGATGCCAAGTGGGAAGGAGAACATATTTTGTTGCATCCATCTTTTCAATTGCTTGAGGACAAGCAATCTCGAGGAGGGCGGACTGTAATGTCCCCTTCTCATCAGTGATTTGTTTTGACACTCATCAGCCTATTCTAGAAGCATGTAGGCTCGTTTGAGTAAAATTAGGGTTTCCATGTTCAGAGGTACTATGGAATTTCAGGGAGTTTACTATTTAAAGTAAATTCTATTTTTGGCAGTATGTAGTTATCAATCTTCAAGGTCTTCTTTTTCAGTTGGAGCATTTAATGCAATTCAAGTCTGGATTCTAAAGGTTTTATTTTGGTGAATAAAGGAATTAATGTTATAATTTGCAGTTGACCCCTTGGCCTAGGAGTATAACTTGAAGTTGTTTTAAAAGGTGTTTTTGGAAGGGGGACGCCTTCATGAGGTGTTTATATTTTTTAAATATTGTCTTAATGCCTTGGGAAAAAGTGGATGCCACTTTAACGAGATGTTTTTAAAAAATAAAGTGAAATTCATAATTGTGCAAAAGGGATGCCATCTTGAGAATTTTTTTTTTGGAAATTGAAAAAGACTCTTGTGTCTTTTGGTGTGCCTTCTCAGGAAATTGAAGAGCTTTGTAAGCTTCTATTTAGTGAAGATTTTGCTCCAGCCTTGGTATCCATTATGCTTATCATATTGTTGTGTTGTCGGAATGACTTCATGAATTTAGCTTCAAGGAATGCTTACCTCTTAGCATTGATCCAATTTCGTGTTTGAAAGATAACAC
Organism: Sequoia sempervirens; assembly: GCA_007258455.2. Classification (NCBI taxonomy): domain Eukaryota; kingdom Viridiplantae; phylum Streptophyta; class Pinopsida; order Cupressales; family Cupressaceae; genus Sequoia; species Sequoia sempervirens. The sequence continues at coordinate 35,166 of VDFB02259413.1, forward strand.
CTAGTTGGTTTTGGAACTGCTTCTCATCCAGACTAGCAGATTGAGTTCGAATGTTGAAGAATTTTGAAGATTTATCAATTTTGGTATTGCTGATTCATCTATAGCTAAAGGTGATTTTGATTCATAGCTTATTTATCAGTTTGAATATGATTCTAGGTATTTCATTATTGGATTTGTTGATCTTAGGTGACTCATCATGCTACGTTTGAGATTTTATAGTTGAGAATCTAATTTTTAAATGAAAATTGCCCCTTCAAGGAGGGTCGTACCTTTTCAGAATTGCATTGGAATGCTTGCTTAATTCACAGAGGGTCTTTGTTGCTATTTCTTCATCCTAACTTGGTCGCCTACCTTCCAGTTGTTCATTGCATTCAATTTCATTCGAAACGGAGGTAATTTGATGAAGTTATGAGAATTTTATGGTGTTTCAGTTTGTTGATCAAAAATTCTAAAAAACACTATTTTATATCAGATTCATATGATTTCAGTTTTGGTCTTTATTTTATCATTGGAAGAGCAAAAGAACATTGCTAGTATTCATTCTTCTCTTCTTAACTATGTTCTCTATCATTGTAATTAGTAATTTGCAGATTTGTGATTGTAAGGTTGAGATTTTAGTAGTACTAATCCAACCGTTTTAAGTCTATGCAATTACTTGTTTTATTTCATATTAATTACCCCTGGATGGTTTACCGCCAGTGTGGAAAAATGAACATTTGATATCTCTTTATACCCACTCCCAAGTGGTGAATCCCCATTTTAAGTGGATGCCTGCCGTAGTGGATGAATTAGATAGATGTATCTTCATGGCTAGTTATCCACCTAATTATTTCAGTTCAATTAATAACTCCATCATATGTTAGCACCTCACCCTCAGTGGGATCTTGACTGCACATCCTTGACGTTGAGTTTGTCTCATTTCAAGTATTGTTTTTAGTTTCTCCGCCATATGACAACACCTATCCTTCCTTGGGATTGAGTGTGCATTCTTGGCGTTGAGTTCTTTCAAGCTTGGATTTCAATTTTTTATGCTAATGCTAATTCAATTGGCGAAGTGTTGATTGTGTGTGAAAAATCTATCGCAAAAACTTGGTTAGCATATTTCATGGGGATACAAACTCCTGAATGAGTGATAAAGAGGACTCTTGCTCTTGAACCATGTTGTGTGTAGGATCCATAAAAATACAATTTCCACTAGTTTTTTTGAGTGATATTGAAGACTGCTTCATTTTGAAAAAATGAAATAAGTAGATTATCATCATATATAGGTGCTTTTGCTAGTTGGTCTACAATGACTTTTCCTTTGATGGCTTTATGGTCCACCCATTTTACGTAAAATTCACTCAGTATCCAACCCATTTATTCCTCCATTGAGTGTTCCTTTAGACAAAAGATATTTTAGTGGATCAACCTTTGAAATGAGATTTGTTTGGTGATTAAGCATGTGGTGTTGGAGCTTCTATGATGCAAAGATGGCAATTAAACATGCTTTTTTGTTCGTGTGTACATAGTTAAGCTCATATCCTACCAATATCATGTTTATGTAGTAGATTGCTCTTTCTTTCTCGACATCATTATGTTGTACAAGGAGATATCCTAATGTTGTTGTGATTAAGATGTATAATTAATGGTTTCCCCTAGATTGATGGCATCAACACTGGTGGTGAAGCAATAAAATATTTGAATTGATAGAAATCTTGTTAAAATTTGTCATCCCATTTGAATGTGATATTTTTGTGTAGGAGATGAGAAAATGGATGACACTTATCTGCTACTTGGGTGATGAATTGACAAATTGATTGAATCTTTCCTTGAAGACTATATAGTTTTTTAATAATTTTTCACGGAGGAAGTTGAATTAATTCTCACTTTTGCTAGGTTGAATTCAATACCTCTAAGAGAAAAAAATGTATCTCAAGATTTTTATTGAAGTTACACCAAAGACACATTTCTTAGGATTTAGCCTCACTTGGTATTTCTCTAATTTTTCAAAGATTCTCTCAAGAACATCCAAGTGTCCTCTTATGATTGGTTTTCCTAGTAGGTCATCTACATATTCTTCCATGATGTGAAATAGGTCATGGAATATTACTATCATAACTCTTTGTTGGGTTGCTCCAACACTATTTAGACCAAAAGGTATTATATTCCAACAGTATGTACCCCAAGGACATGTGAAATTTGTCTTGTTTTGATCTTTAGGTACAATGTAGATCTAGTAATATCCTAATAAACCATCCATGAGGCAAAGAATCTCATTACCAATTATTGAATATTTAATGATGTTTATGTTAGGTAGTGGAAAGTCATATTTCAAACAAGCCTTGTTAAAATCTTTGAAATCAATGCATATGTGGATGCCCCTAGTTGGTTTACCAATAGGCACAATATTGGATACTCATTCTAGATACTCAATAGGTAAAATGAATCCAACATCTAGCAGTTTCTGAAACTCAACTTTGCCCAATAGTGCAATCTAAGGATGTATATTACAATTTTTTTGTTTCATTGATTTAGTATCTAGGAAAATTATCAAGTAGTGGACAACCAAAGAGCTATCTAGTCCAGGCATGTTTGCATAAAACCAAGAAAATTGTATGTTTCAACTTTCAAAGAATTTTAAAAATCCTTATTTTCCTAAGGTGTCGATGTGGAAAAAAAGTGATTTTAGGATTCTCCGGTGTGCCAATGTTTATCTCTTGCAATGCTCCATCTAGTACTAGAGATCTCTCCTGATACTTAGGAATGGTAGGAAGGTCAAATCCTCCATTCTTAGGTGCCTCATAGAGGTTTTCACCTTTGGATATGTTTTATTTTTACTTTTTCTTGATTTGATAGTGCCACATTGTGGTCTTCACTAGGGGGTCATTTTATTTATTTGTTTTTATCACTTTTATGACTAAAGGACTTGATTCTTCCCCCAGAGTATGATTTTACATTAATATATATAACAATTCCAGCACTATGATCTTTGAATGGTATGTTGTCTCATAGTCCCATAAACTCTACAATAGCTTCATCATTTTGAAAGATATCCAAAACCAAGGGTCCTTGTTGGTCCCAATTGATAAGTTAGGGATAAATGAGTGGAAGGTTTTTGGTTTGTGAAGTGGATGTGAATGATATGGAGTTAATTTGTAAATGGACATGTCTTGGAATAGGTTGGTGATGTGCATGAAAGATTCATTGATGGTACCATCGTTATAAGTTTCAACTATAGGAAAAGTCTTGGCTACCTTCCCAAGGATACAACCAATGTCAGGAGATAACTTTTTTAATGTCCCATACCAAGTCCTTGATATTTTTGTCTCTTTTCTAGAAGTATAGGTTCATATACTCCTTATCTATGGATCTAAAGACCGCATTGACCTTTGTAACCCACGTTCTTGATTATATGAAAACCCTTGGTATATTGTTCAACTAGTAATGTAGTGGATTCTTTTTATTCTATGTACAACCATGTAGAGATATCCTCTTCTATGACCTCTTTGCTTAGTTCTCCTCAATGTAAGAATAATTTAGGTTCATATTTGAAAATTTTAGATGTTATTTGGATTTGTTGAGTTTTTCCATATGTTCTTGGTGAAGATGGAAGTTGTTCCATATAGAAGGAACCTTTCATGTCATATTCTCCACATTCTTTGTCATTTAATTGGACCTTGATCTCAGGAATGGAGACTTTGAAGTGGATGATGAAGATAAGGTGGGTGGTTCTATATTAAATGATAAATATGAGGCTATGTCATTAGTAGGTACTTGGTGATCTTTATGATATTTTCCATCTATAATTTTGCAATATTGAAAAGGACGAGGATCTCCAAAAAGGTTACCTTAGTATTGTTGTATGGAAACTTTAAGCATTGGTGTTAGGTGGATAGTATGGTCTACATGGCATGTATCCAAGGTCGTCCTAGGAAAAAAATTTATGGGAGATCAAGGTCCAAGACTTGACATGTTTTTTATGATGGCAGGACCAATTTATATAGGCAACTTGATTACTCCTTCAAACTCATGCTCTACATCATCATATGCTTGTATTGTGATACTTTTTATGCATATATGACACTATTGGAATAACCCAATTGTTTTATCAATTGGAGGAAACAAATATTCAAGCCTTCACCATCTATTAGCACTCTTTTGATTTTATGTTTATGAATAAAGACCTCTAGGTATAGAACTTGATTATAGAATGTGATAGATGGAAGGTCCTTTTCAGTGAATACAAGATGATGGTATGAAGTAAGGTGCCCTACCATGGCTTGAAATTGTTTAGTATTTATGTTAATGCGTACAAACGATGCCTAAAGTTCTTTTTTGAGGATCTCCTTATGTGTGGGAGATGTACAAAGGAGTTCTAGGATGGATATTTGAGCTCGTATTTTCCTTCGATGCTCTAGGATATTGTATTCAAATAATGGACAAAGTGTTTTTTGGGCTCCTTGGGGGGTAAATTACCATGACGTGTGGTGACTACACATTCAATATTTTTTCTTGGAATGGATATGGTGGTGATTTGGTTATTAGTTTCATTGATATGTCCCACCACGAAATCACATGAGTAATTGACAAGGTGATCCCATAATAATGGATTACACTTTTTGGCCAAACTTGACATTGAAATCAGCATTTTTCACCAGATCTTCACTTTCTTTTACCTATAACAACTAAAAAATTAAGAATTTGAAGATGAAACGAACTACTAATTTATGATATTTTGTGTGTAGATTCTAATTATTTTTTAAAAAAAATTAAAAATAAATTGTGAATCCTTTTATGTAATTTTTAATAACTTATTTTTTCTACTAAACAACATTTTTTTAAAGTGATGTTTACTTTGTAATGCATAACTTTTTTATAGAAAGGATACAATTCTAATTTTTAAAATATAGATTTGTCACACCAATATCTAGGGAATGAATTATTTTTCATAATTTTTGGTTGCATATTTTCTTTTATTAACTTTCTAAGTTAGATTAATTATAATTTGGACAAAGGTGTATTGTGTACCATGTAACTTTTTTTTATACATTTGAATTAACTTCTTTTTTTTTTGTTGGAATAAGGACATCAATACCTAGTGGACATGTATTTTAAGAAATTGTTTTCTCTAATTTCCTATTTTTTCGTATGTGTGAAACAAAGACTTTGATGTTCATTGAAAAACCTACATTCACAAGAAATAAAAAATATATAATAGTCAAATTAAATATATTAAAAATTATACTTTTTGGGAAGCTTATAACAAGGGATACATACTTACAAAACATAAATTTTAAATGAAATTCATTTGATCCCCCAAAAGGTAAATCAAAAGTGGTTTTTTATCAGAATTTTGATAGGTGTATAGGAGAGTCCATTATAGGTATGGTTTAAAATTAGTGGGGTTCTATCCAAGGGGGTTTGATCTAAGGGGGTTTGATCAAATCCTCTTTAATTAAAATCCTTTAAATGGAGCCTTTCAAAGATTAAATCATTATATTTTCTAAAAATATGTGATTTCAGGAAAAAATCAAGATGTCCCAAAAAGTGTAACCCATTACATTGTTATAACATTTTCCTTTAGTGGAGTCATTTTTCTTCCCATGGTTAGGGATTGGATCCTTGTAGATGCCAAGTCATTATTGGATGAACTGCTAGGTCTCCATAATCAATGAGATCTTGGATGAGATTTTTGAGTTTCATGCAATTAGGTGTCTTATGTCTTTTACTATATGGTACTCACAATTGTCACTATAATTATACCATGAGGGATTAAACTAAGGTTCATTTTATTGCCTAAGATATGGTAGCTTAAGAAGATTAGACTGGATCAATTTCTTCAAAGCAAATTCAATTGCCTCCTCTAAGGGATTCTATTTTTTCCTTTCGTTATTGTTTTGTCTAGGTTGTCCTCTTGGAAGAGTCACATTCTGGTTATTTGGCTACACTTTGGATGGTATTTGTATGTTTTGCACAAACTTTGTGTCTACTACACCATCATTTGTAATATTTTTATTTTTATCCCATGGGTGAGGTTTGTCATTGGAGTGTGAAGCATGGCCTTTGGTTTCATTATAGATTTTAAGAAGACCTTTTGCAATGAGATCCTTTTCAATGATGATCCCTTTCTTTATGATCTCATCAAATGTGTTAGCGCATTGTACTTGTAAATGAAATCATTTTTCTTGATTGAGGTTTTGGATAAATATGCTCACAATTTGTTTTCCACGTATTGACCATAGGAATTTACTAGCCATATTCCTCCATCATTGTAGGAAGGTAGTGAATGATTCTCCATTTTTTTGATGTGTCTTATATAGATCAATCATGGAGATTTTGTGCTCAATGTTATATGAGAAATGACACAAATGTTTTTATTAGTTCATGAACAATTTTGATCCCATGTCGTAAATGAGAAAACCATTCAATTTCTTTTCCTCCTAAACTTTGAGGAAAGAGGTGCATTGAATATGTGCCATTATAAGCAACCTCTAGGAAAACTATGTAGAATTCTAGTATATATAAATCATGTGGATCATCTCTTCCCTTATACTTCTCAAATTCAAGAATTTCAAAATTATGTAGGAAGGATATCATAGGGATTGACCTATCAAATGGATAAGGACATATATCTCCAAGTGTGTAATTTTTCTTTGTGTGTCCTAGTTCAATGTCAACTATTTTCTTTGCAACCTTTGGATATGTAGTGTCAAGTCATTTGTGGGTGTAATGGTGGACATGTTAGTGTGAGGTTGAATGGTGTATGATTGATTTTGTTGGGGAATTTTGAATGAAGGATTGTGATTTTGTGGGATGTAAGTATTTGTAGGTATGTTGAATGTGCAATGTTGAGAATTATGTGTGTCATATGTTTCAGTTGGTATGTTTTTGTTTGTAGATATGTTGAATGTGAAAGAATGTGAATGATTTAGAATTTTTTTGTTTGTAAGTATGTTGAATATGGAGGAATGAGAGGTGTATGGGATGTATGTATTTGTATGTATGTTAGATATAGAAGATTGTGGATGATTTATAATGTTTGTGTTTGTTGGTATGTTAGATGTAGAAGATTGTGAGGTGTGTGGGATATGTTTGTTTGTATATATTGGATGTAGGGATGTGTGTGTGTTGGTATGTTATATGTATAATATTGTGAGATGTATAGGATATATGTGTTTGCAGGTATGTTGGAAGTAAAATATTGTGATATGGGATATGTTTGTTTGTAGGTATGTTGGATGTAGAAGATTGTGAAGCATATGGGATAGATGAATAATTTTAATGATTGGGAATGGATGTGGTGACATTACTAGATGAGGTGAATCCTTGATAAAGTGGATTGATGTATTGTTTAGAAAATATTTTTGAATTGGTGTCGATTGAAGGTATGGAAGTTTGGCTTGGAGCAATTGGCATGGAAATTTATGGTATGGAGATGTTGATTGATTTTGATATGGGAATGTTTGTGTTTGGTATATTGGATGAATTTGTCCCCCATATGGTATGTGATGAAGTAATGGTTGTAAGGGCTTTCTCTCTAACTGTGGCAATATCAAAATTTGGAGGTAGCTTGGCACATTTTTCTTGAGCATGAGAAAATATTTGTTATGATCTATAGCAAGAAGACTATCAATAGCCCTCATTACATCAGGATTTTGTTGTGTCTCTAGTAATTTTGTTGGTGACAATTTGGAAGCATCTTGTGTATTGTTTCTTGAAACAAGAATGAGCTTTAAAGAAGATGGTGGTAGTCTTTGATAATCATTTGAGGTGAATAAATAAGAAGGAATTTCAAACTCATATTGTTCCTCACCCATGGTTGTGGTTATCTTCAAGTCAATTTGGTTAGACTCCATGAGTTTTCTATGTAGGGACCTTGTGATAGGAATACAAGTATCAAGACCTTGTGGATGATTTGTGATATGAAATATGTTTGATTGGCATGGATGTGTGAGTTTTGGACTTCCTAAAGTGATGATTTGGACTTGAACAAAGATATGATGATTTTGGATTGTTGTTTTTGATGTTTTTGATTGATAAAAGATGTTTTTGAATAAAAACCTCATAGATCAAATTTTAATCTAGACCTTCTAGTAATAATAAGTGTTAGGATTGGATGATTTTTACTTGAACTAGACTTGTGAGTCCAAGCAAAATGATAAGGAGTCAAGTTTTACCACCTCATAGTAACCAAATCTCCTACAATAGTTTATCAACTAATGATTGGGCTAACTCAACTCTCTACTTAAAATAGGAAATTTTTCAAGAAAAAAGGTAAGTTAGTGACCAATGATAGAATATCTGGACCAAATTCTAACTATTTTGGTTGTTGAATGTAAGATTAGATTTGATGATTATGGATATGTTGAAAATTATTTTGTTTGTCCAAGTCTAGGATAGTAGCTCTAAAATCTAAAAAATATGAAATGAGATGCTTGATGGATGGAGTTTGACTTTTAATTTGTTGATGGTTGAAGTTGGAAAGATGTTTTAGGCCTTGTTCTAGGTCTACCTAGTCAAAAACCCTAAAATTCTAATTTTTGTAGTGTTCTAGAAACTCCAAAAAAATAAAAGTGTTACTTTACTAATCATGTGTGTAACAAGATTACTTAGATCTGTAGTACACAAACTCAGAAGTGTAGCTCTATCAGAGAGATGCATGGGACAAACAAGTCAAAAGTGCCATAGGATGAATCAGAAGTAGGGGTATGTAGATCAAAAGCATCATTTTACCATACAAAAGCACAAGAAATTAGGTCAAAGGTGCCACAAAAAAACTTAGAAACATAGTAGTATGACTTAGAAGTGTAGTTTTATGACTCATAAGCACAAGTTTGTGTTTTAGAAGCATAACTCTGACAAAAAAATGCACAGGCAGTTAAATCAAAAGCACCACAAAATAGATCAGAAGTGCAATGTTATGACTCATAAGTGTTGTTCTATTACTTATAAGTGTAGGTCTGTGTAAAATTTGCATTTTTGCAAGTGGATGATTGTTTTGGATAGTTTGTTTTCTTTGACAAGAGAAAAAAGAGAAAACAAGATGGTTGATGACTTCAAGGTATTAAGGTTGAATGGCTTTTACTAGTTTTGACAAGAAGACACACCAATCACATTAACAACCCTATAATTATTCAAATAGGTGAATTGCACTTATGTAGGCCCGCATAGTAAAATGCCTAAAAATTATTGCAAGAAACTTCTCTCTTCTCAAGAGTTGATAGCTGGGGGTTCAATAGTTCAAGGGCTCACCTTTTTCCTTACTTTAAAGGTTTTTACACCTTTAGCCCAAAGAATTTCTACCTTACTCAGGGAGGTACATAGTGAGTAACTTCATGCTTGATAATGAGTGTTCCACCACACTAGATTGATGATTGATGGTCTTAGGATTGTTAAATACAAGGTTCTTAATGGTATCTATAAATTGAGGGTTTTTGAAACATCAATTTTATAAAAAAAAAAAATTGGTAAATTGGCCTCAAAGTGGTGTTACATATGTATTTAGCCAACAATTTCAGTTGGAAAAGTTGTGGACATATCGTAATTAGCTCGAATGAATCTTATAAGATCATATGTTTAATTGAAATTGATTTAGTTAGAAATACTTAAATTCACTTATGTTGATAATTTTTTTGAAAGTGGTACACAACTTTGTACTTTTACCCTAAAATAAAGCATCATAAGACTTAATCTAATGCCAAAAACATATGGTTATGTGAAATAGTAGCATGGGACCCACACTTCACCACTGGAAAAATTAACCATGTGCTTGAACTTTATGGAAAGTTTGATTAAAAAAAAAGAAAATATGACAAGTTAACAATAAGATTATATACTCCTTCCCTACTCAGCAGACTCCTTCCTATCATCTTATTTGGTGTTGGTGGTGATTCACAACTGAACATTCAATGATCGTCTTCATTCCTTCATGGGATTGTTGTGTTTCGAGCATTCTGGCTTCTCCCCTGTAACTGGTTGTGGTCCTTATGCTAGGGGCTAGAGATCCAGTTGTTACGGGTTACAGTTCTCCTTAGTTTCAAAAGGCTAAAACATACACATCATTAACAATCATGAATCAAGCATAAAATCATACTGAACTTCATGAACATTCATACATCCACACATACAAATACCATCATATCATAATTATATTTCCACATACTGAAGTTTGGTTTAAGATGCATAAAAGATATAAAATATGTATAAGTCTTTAGGATTGTCTGTGAACTTGGTAGGTTGAAATACTAAAAGACATGAACTTAATGAAAGAAAAATAGCTATCATCTAATTTCATCAGTTCAATCTATATATTTTACCTGTCACTCCCTACTATGTAAAAATATCCTTAACAAATACATGTGGTACATAAGCAATAATTTTAGCACCTACCAAATATAGTCCAAAATCGTGCATAACCTTTACCAAAGCATATGCTTGTTTCTCCAAAATATCATATTTCAATGCAAATTGTTGAAGAGACTTGCTAAAAATTAAATAGGTTTGTGTATCCATCCTCATTCTTTTGTAACTATTATATACTTCAAAGAATACAACTTCAATGTCCTTTTTTTATCATTTAGCTCAACAAGGAAATTCATATGAATCAAGTAATAAATTAAAGCCTTATACCAAAGAGATCCTTTTAGATTACACCTATTTTTCGCAAACCTCTACCTCCACTTGATTTACTCCTGCAAGCTCTAAGTTTTATTATGTCATCAACTTAGCCAATCCTCATCATGTAATCAACTATGTGATTTGCATTTCAATATTAAATTCCTAGATCTTGTTGTTCCATCTATATATTTTACCTGTCACTCTCGCAACTTGTGGTACATAAGTAATAATTTTAGCACCTACCAAAGATAGTCTAAAATCATGCACAACATTTACTAGAGCATAAGCTTGTTTCTCCATAATATCATATTTACAAAAGAATGAGGACGGATACAAAAACCTATTTCATTTTTAGCAAGTCTCTTCAACAACTTAAATTGAAATATGATATTATGGTGAAAAGAGCTTATGCTTTGGTAAAGGTTGTGCATGATTTTAGACTATATTTTGTAGGTGCTAAAATTATTGCTTTTGTAGGTCAAGTGTATGTGTTAAGGATACTTTTGCATAGAAGGAAGTGACAGGTAAAATATATAGATTGAACTAATGAGATTAGATAATAGTTATTTTTATTTCATTAAGTTCATGTCTTTTAGTATTTCAACCTACCAAGTTCACAGACAATCCTAAATACTTATACATCTTTTATATCTTTTATGCATCTTAAACCAGACTTTAATATGTGGAAATATAATTATGATATGACAGTATTTGTATGTGTGGATGTATGAATGTTCATGAAGTTCAATATGATTCTATGCTTGATTCATGATTGTTAATTATGTGTATGTTTTAGGATGAAACTAACCTTTTGCAACTAAGGAGAACTGTAACCCTCAAGCACTAGATCTCTGGCCCGCAACATAAGGACCACAGCCAGTTACAGGGGAGAAGCCAGAATGCTTGAAACACAACAATTCCAGGAAGGAATGAAGATGACCATTGAAGGGTTTCAAGGTCTCTACCAAAACCTGGTTGCAAAGGGTTTAAGGCCCTTCAAAACCTTTAGGTTCAAGGTCCCTGTAAGAACCTAGCTTTATTAGGTTTTTGGTTCCTTTCAAAACCATTTTCTATAGCTTGGTTTTGTTGTTGGTTTGGGTTGTCTTGTTGATCCTTTGAAGTAATGTTTTCTTGTTGGTTGTTCATTGCTTTTTCTTTAGGCAACATGATCATCCATGTTCGAGTTTTGGCTATCGTCAAAACCTATTTGTAAATGGTTTCAAGTTCATTCAAAACCTATTTTCCCATATAATCAAAATAATAAGATTATATACAAAAATTATTTTATTTGCAGTAATTGATTAAATAATTAGAGGCGTTAATGTCTTAATACTAATATTTAATATTAGCATATATTTTAAAATAAGGTAACGCCTAATCACACACAATCCAATTGTAAGGGTGTGACTCTACTAGCTCAATTATATTTCAATACTCAAGCCTAAAGGAGCATGCAACAAATTAATATTTTCTACTAACTAACACATGATAAGTTTTCTTGGATGACTGGAGAACTTGAATGTGAAGGAATTATAATACCCACAATTCACAAAAATTCAATAAGATAGATTACCAAATGTGAACTCTATATTTTGGATGGTGTTGTTCCTTTCCACTACAACATGATTCTCCCCTCTTGTCATTTGAATTAAACCAATCATAACCTCCAATAAAAATCTAAATTTGAAACTAAAAATCATTATATGTGTGTGTGTTAGAGTGTGAAGTGTCAAAGCATGTGGTTCGTCTAAGAGGAAAAACATTATTATTCCTAAGAGGTGTAAGATTGTAATTAGATTGGAGGTAATGGATAGAGAGGCCATTGTGCCTCACTCGCTTGGAGTTTTCTCTCAAAATTTAGGTTCACTAGAGTAAAACCTTGTGTCTTATGTTATTCTATTGTTGGTTATTGATCATTTTAATTCAATTGATTAGTATAATTTTACAATAGTTCAAATACTCTTATTAATTATATAATTATCAAACTATGGTATGAAACCTACATCTTATTTTAAAAAGGTCAAGTAGTATAAGAGCAAGTTGTATCCATTGGAAGAAAGTTGTAACTAACTTTACAAATTAATGCCAATAAGATTGGGAGGGAAAGAGTTGTTGGTTTTTCAAAAAGACATTGAATATCATAATTAAAGGAGAGAGAGCGAGAGAGAGAGAGAGATTAGAAGCATGGAAAGAGATGTGAAACCTATTGATCAGGAAGCAATTTTCTTCAAGCAAGCATATCTAAGTCAAGGGAGACATTGAAAAGTTTCATGGATCTCATGGCTAAGTTGTGCTTATTGGAAGTCACTAAGAGCAAGGGAAATCCCACTCCATAGAAGAGTAATTCCATGTCAAAAAAATATTCCAAACACCCCCCTAAAATCAAGAATGAAGGAAAATTGAAATTGTCCCATCTAAAGGAGGTAGATGTAAACAAGTTTGATAATTAAATTTGGCACAATTGGAGACATATTTTTGTATATGTAATCCTAGCATAGAACAAAAGATAACCTTTTCTAGATTGCAAATAGGTAAAACATGCTTTCACTTGGTTCAAAAGTCTCCTACATTCCTTAGTTTTGAGGAAAAAAAAAAGCTCCAACTATTCCTTGGGAACAATTTTCAAAATGAATTAAAAATAATTTTATCCAATGTCATGAAAGAAAATATCTATAGAGTTAATTATCAAAATAGTTTTTGGGAAAAGTGTCAATTAATTGTTATTGTGGTATTCACTATATTTTATTTTTTCCTTGTAGAATGTTTCACCATTTTTTTGGTATAAGGTTCACAGCATAAGATTGCGAATTAATTTACTTGCTATTGAAAGTACTCAAAATTTTCAACTAAACATAAATATTTAATTTTATTATAAAATTAATTGATGGAGCTACTACAATAAAGTAAACAATAGATATTGACTATCTAACCTTAACCAAATCAAATTACACCTCTTTTAAGATTTGGGTAGTTGGTCTTTCTCATAGAAAATGAGTCGTTTCTACCTATTAACACCTCCACACCACCTCATAAAAAGTGCTTTTCCCTTACATGGAATCTCACATATCTTCCTAAGTTGGTACAACTAGAGCAATGGGTTATAGGATTCCCATAAATATCAAACTCTATCCTTCTTAATAGTTGTAATTCCTTTTAAGGTATTTAATCTGCCTTCAACACTACTAACTTCACACACCACCTTCCCCTGCCACAAAACTCTCTAAAATTGGAGTGGTGACTTTATTTATCCTTCAAAATTTTAACAACAATGTATGATAAAACAATGAGATTCCTAATTGCTCATAATTCTTCCAAAAAGTGGCACTACTATTTTAAACACTTCCAAAAAGTTGTAAAGCTAAGGTAAAAGAGTCCTAGCAGCTTTAGGATTGTTGAATAATTTTCCTTTTTTACTTTTAACTCCATACAATACATGCCATAAAGTAGTGATGCCTTTTTGAGGCTTAAAAACCAATAAAAAATTTATTTAAAGAGACCTATCTATTATAGGAGTCTCCAAAGTTTACTTTTAAACCTGTGATGTTTTTCTCATTCTTCAAACATCAGCAAAAAGGTTGTAAAGAAAGGTTCAAGAATCCTTGATGAGTTAGGAATCCTCCAAATTCCACTTGTTAACTTCCAGGTTGCCCAAAGTGAACATCAACTTTTCTTTTTGAAATGCTCACACCCATTCTTCAATGTTATGACAGTCTTCAAACAAAGGAATATGGTTGGTGTAAAGTAAATGTCACACCTTGTTTTAGGCCCTCTTAAGTTCTACTAATTTTCCCTTTTGAATTTATAATTATTTTATTCTGGAATTTTTTTTAAATCTTATGGATGAAAATAACAACATTACATGAACCAACTTTCCAATTTTTTGTATTTATTTTCTCTACAAATCTCTCAAAAAATCCTTGTAATCACCAATTTAAGTGCACTTGTGAATCATGTATGAATCCAACCAATCAACTAAGTGAGTTTTCATCCACGAAACTAATTGCCAAAAGGGTTTTTGTCATTCAGCTAAAAATGAACCAAGTTCAATCTCTCCAATTTGGGATTATAAAATAAAATGGCGAGAATTTGTTTTCCGTTTCTATTTCCTCCTATATACTTTTCCCACAAAAAAAATAAAATAGTCTTCAATTCCCCACCAAGTGAGTTTCTTAATTTAAATTTATATTTTAAACCCCAGAAAGTCGCTTTATAAAATAATCAATTAAATAAATTCATGAGATTAGAAAACTTAATTTAATTAAATAATTATTTAATTATTTTCTACTCAACCACCAAAGTTACGAAAAATAATAAAATAGCCCAAAAATACGAATTATAACCCACAATTATTACACTGGGAACATAGGAGATTGAACTATGTGCAAGTTGGAATTCTCCCAAAATGATTGATTTGAATGTTGACAACAACACTAAGTCTAAAATTTTGGTTTATAATCCTCCATGGTTCATTCATCCTATCACCATTGACCTCCAACATGCTTTGTTGGTGATCTTTTGGCAAATATCCAACAATGAAGTAGCTCCACCATGCTTATGTCTTGCTACTTTGGTATTCATGTGAGCTTCATCTAGAGATCTCTTGGTGGTGCTTGAGGATCCTTCACTAGGAAAACTGCTTTCTACACAACCAATCTTTGACCCATGATGATTTCCATCACTCTAAGGTTATCTTGAGAATTCAAATTATTTCACCATCTCATTCTAACCCAAAGTAGAAGACATGGCCTTAGGATAAAATTGCTCCTATAGCCCCATGAGACTACCATCTTGATGTTCTTGCCAAATGCTACCAAGATGTTGAGTCTCCATGGTGCTAGGAGTGTTGAAGTTAATGTGAAGTCTTTCATCCTCAAATTCTTATTTGTGTTCCCAATGGTAACTTGACTCCAAATTGTAGTTTTTTTTTAGAGCTCATCAATTCCTTCAAGTATGTGTTTGGTCTCTAGAGTTCTAGTGTCAACTTCTTCCTCCTTGGGAATTGTTGCAACAAATGACTGACTTCTAGCTTTGTAGAGTGAAAAGTGAGACAAGCTTAGCTCTAGGTTGAGGTCATCAATCTCCTCCTTTTCTTTGAATGCACTGAAGGTCCCTTTTGCAAACTTGATGGAATGATCCCTATCCTTAATTAGATGCAAATGTTTGCATTTCATTATTTATATTGCACTGTCGATTGCTTGTAAATTTACAGTAGTGATGGTTTTCTAAAGTTGTTCTCTCTTCATATTTTACGTTAAAACTTCAAGAAACTTCTTCGTGTTATCCATACTTGTTAGGAATTCCACTTCATTCTCATTTGTCACCAACAATTGTGTCTTCCAATCTTTCTCATGAAATTTACAATCATGCAATGATGATAAACTAAGGTTAGAATCAATGCAAGAGTCAAAATTCTCAGCATAGCTTTCAATAGGATCATTTTGGAAATGACTAATAGTTTTCTTCCATTGCACATTCCTTTTTTGAATTGGTCTCACTAGATTGATTTAAGCTCTCATGTCATTATTTGAATCTGGAATTTTCAACAAACTCAACTCATCATTAGTCACCTCAAATAAAATTGATATTGTCTTCTCTTCTTCCTCATGTTCCACTTTCACAATTTCTCCCTTTAACTCATTAATATTCCGATAGAATAAATATTTGATAGAAATCAAACGATCTTGTGGCATAAGGGTATCCAACACCTTATTTTTTCAATCTTCATTAGATTTATCTTTATTGCTCCAATATTTGTGGCATGGTGCACATAATTCTTTGCATGTGAAACAATGATTCTCTTTTTTGAGTTTGTTTCTACTCACATTAGAAGTGTCTAGAATTTCTAGATCACAAGTTAACCTCTCAACTATCAAATATGGATTCAAATTCTACTCACATTATTTAACAACGTTTTTAACCAACTCATAAGCAACTGGAAAAATAACATGCTCCTTCAAAACAACCAATAAAATAGATAACAATAGTTGGGAGATACCATGACTCTCCTTCAAGATCAAAGACATAATGAATTGCATTCTTCTTCAAACATTTTTGTGTATGATACTTTCTGACATTTGCAAAAAAATAGTTAAACATTTGGAGAATTAGATTATCACATGCAGTAAGTGATTGGAAGTCTCAAATATTTGTCTTAGTGTCTCAATAACTCTATTTTGTTCAAAGAAGGCACAAAGGGAATCATTGCAAGTCACATTGTCTTAGAAGTTGACAGGTCAATCATATATACATCATTCTCTACTTCCTCCAAAATATGAAGTAGATCATCCTTTGATTGAGATAATGGCTCAAGTTTCTTACTCGATAAAGTTTCTTCCCCAACTATTCATCATTGAATAATGCAATGCTATACAAGCTATAATAATTCCTTGAATGACCAATCCCTCTAAAACCTAAAATTTAAAATTGTTGAGCTAATCTTCAACACATGTCGCCACCGACACTGTCATGCAAACAACTAATCACTGACTCACAAGTGTTCAAACTAACATGCAACAAAAGATCTTACAACAAGGTGTTATCTTTCCAATAGGCTGCCAAGATCACCAACTCTAATACCATTATAAGATGCTCAACTAAGTTTTTCCTTGTATTGGGAAAAATGTCAATTAATTGGTATTGTGGTATTCACTATATTATGATTTTCTCATTCTTGTGGAATGTTTTTTAATTTGTTTGGCATAAGGTTCATAGCAGAAAATTATGAAATAAATAGATTGAAAGTACTCACACTTTCAAAAAATAAATGTTTACCTTTATTAAAAAAATTCATTGGTAGAGTTGCTACAATAAAGAAAACAACAAATTGTTGACCAAATTAAATTCCATGACCTCTTTTAAGAGTCAGCTCATGGATAGTCTTTCTCATAGATAATGAGTCATTGCTACCTATTAACACTCCACACAACCTTAAAAAGTTTTTTTCCCTTGTATGGAGTCTCACACCTTTTCCTAAGTTGGTACAATTGGAACAATAGGTCATGGAAGTCCCATAAATATCAAGCTATGTCCTTAATAGTTGTGTTTCCTTTTGATGTATTTAACATGCCTCCAACACTCCTAACTTCACACACCACCTTCCCCTACTACCTCATGGCTCTTTAAAAGTGAAGCGATGAATTTATTTATCCTTCAAACCTTTTAACAAGGTTGTATGGCAAAACAATAAGAGTCCTAATTGCTCATAACTCTTCCAAAAAGTGGCACTCTATTTTATAAACCCTTCAAATGCTCCCAAAAAGGTTGTAAGGCTGAGGTAAAAGAGTCCTAACAGCTTTAGGATTGTTGAATATTTTTTTCTTTTTACTTTTAACTCCACACAATGCATCCCCTAAAGTTGTGATTCATTTCTAAGGCTTAAACATCAATAAATTTTTGTTGTTTAAAGAGACCTAACTGTTATAGGAGTCTCCAAAGTTTACCTTTAAACCTACAATGTTTTTTAATTTTTCAAACATCAACAAAAAGTATGTATGACAGGGTTCAAAAAGTCCTAGTTGAGTCAAGAATTCTCCAAATTCTACTTTTAAACTTTTAGGTTACCCAAAGTCAACATTGGCTTTTCTTTTTAACATTCCCACACTCATTCTTCAATGTTATTGTAGCATCATAAATTGTCACCGTTGATAATTTCACACTACATTTAGCTCCACCTATGTGCCTGGACCCAATTGTGCTCTTAAAGTGTCAGTTTTATCTCACCCTATGTACTTGGACCCAATTATGCTCTTAAAGTGTCTATTTAATGGTCATCTTCATAAAATCATAATTAAATTGGGATTTATTATTTATATTCACTTAATGACACTTAAAAACCCAAAATAGGTCTAGACTAGGGTCCTAGCACCCCAATCCAACCTATTTTAGCCCCAATTTAAATGTCATTGTCAATATTTTAACATTATAAATTTAAATTCATTTGTCGACTTTTGATAATTAATTTTACGATAAATAAATCAATGCATATAAATACAAGTCTTTTTCACCATTTGAATCCTAAACAACCTAGCATTTTTGAATCACAATTGGGCATCTTAAAAGCAGTCAAGAGTAAAATTAGAATATTTTACAACACTTATTATTAGTCAAGATCCATGTTAGCAATGCATCAAGTTTATATGTGAGTTTGTTCATGTCTTATGTTCATTTGTTTTGTGAGTACTCACACTTGCAAGACTTTCAATCAAGCAACCAACTCTCTGTGTATGAGATGATTACAATGACTTCAGTCCATCAAGGAAAGCAAATTTGAGTGGTAAGTTGCAGCACTTATCAATTTATCATTCCCTTTTACCCATTTTGCCTATTCCCGACCAAGGGTAAGCACTCTTTACATCATTATAGTCGTTGTGGAGGTGGAATCACCAAAATAGGTTTTGACTTACGTAAGCCCCCATACAGCACAATCGTTTCTCTCCTCTCTTGTGTGTAGGTGATAGATCTAAAGTGGATTTGGGAGAGGATTGAAGACCTAATTGTTGAGTCCATAAGGGAAGAACCTACAAACAACAACCATCTAAGATTTGGTTTTTGATTCCTAAGATTTGTACTTCTCGGTCTAGGGCACTAGCACCCCTATCCAACCAATTTGAGCCCAAATTCATATGGCAACTTCCTCTGCTTTTGCACCCTATTATTATGTAACTCGTTTATGTGTTTCAACTCTGTGTATCTCTGTAATTGTATCAATTGGTTGTAGCTTAATAGTTGGCATAGACACACATTTACATTATCAAATCAAGTTAATCATTAATCAATCATCCCCCCAAACAAACAAAGAACCAAAACCCCAATCCACCATTTTGGCTCTTCCATAGAGGCTAGTAGCCAAGCAGGTGTTTGTGATCTTTTTTGGTTCCTTTCCAATATAATGTAAGAGAAAGTATGATTTAGACTCTAGATCCCTTTTTCCCACATCACAGTTACAAAAGTCTTCAAACAAAGAAATGTGGATGGTGTAAATTAAATGCCATGCCATGTTTTAAGGCTTCTTAACTTGTATTGATTTTCTCTTTTGAATTTATAATTATTTTTTGTAGGTAAATATTCTAAAAATCTCACCAATGAAAATAGCAAGATAACATTACATAAACCAACTATCCAAATTCATACATTTCTTTGCTCTACAAATCTCTTGGAAAAACCATGTAATCTTCTATTTACGTGCACCTATGAATCTTGTATAAATCCACGTAATCAACTAGGTCAATTTTCATCCACAAAACTTACTACCATAAGAGTTTTTGTCCATCGACTTAAGAATGAACAAAGTTCAATCTCTCCAACTTGGGGTTGTAAAATAAAATGCCAGGAATGTCTTTTTCATTTCTATTTCCTCCTTTTATACACTTTCCCCCAATAAATAATAAAATAATCTTTGATGCTCCACAAAGTGACTTTATTAATTTAACTTTATATTTTAAATCCCAAAAAAGTTGCTTTATTAAAAAAAAATGTAATAAAATCCACTTTGATAACTTAATTTTATTAATTATTTTTCGCTCAACTACCAAATTACAGAAAATAATAAAATAGCCCAAAATATGAATTCTATCCCACCATCAATATCATGGCAACATTGGAGATTGATCTATGTTCGAGTTGGCTTTCTTCCAAAATGACAAACTTCTCCAAGAAGTGTCGAGTGCTCCTAGAATGTCAAATCTACACACGGATAGACTGTTGTACTCATCTTAGCTCCAAGAACCCTCTGCCACTATCAAAATATCTTCCTAACAATGGTAGCACTCTCCAAGAATGTTGGGAATTTCCAAGGACATTGGAATGGACTACAAAATGGGCATTGCATGTACAAGAATACAATAGTATTTTTTTAAGAATAGTTGTTGAAAAGGACAAATATGTGCAATATCAAGCGGTCTCGATAAAATCCACCAAAGAATTTCATAGCTATCTTCAAAGGTGAGTATTTCTCTCCAAACCCCATACATCACTAAGGCATTTTCATATATTCATTACTTCAAGGTAAAGAGTCCAATTTCCTCTCCAAAGGCCCAAGGAGCAAGTGAGACCAAGAAAGTGAATGCCACAACCGCAAAACAAGTTAGACAATACAAACAAACCTATTGCAAGCTACATCTAGAAAATTGTCCACATCAAAAGGCTAAGAAAACCTAAAACATCTATTTCTACTACTAGTAAAAGGAATTGATTATAATTCAAAGGCCAATTCCAAATTATGCCGCACAATAAATATTGGCTTTCATATTCATGACTTTTATTCTTGTTCCCAAACTAACCTCATTTCTTAAGAGCTGGTTGGAAATATTGGCATAGAAATTGTTGAACACCCCAAACTAAAGTATGCCTTAGATGGGATCAGGAAGGGTGCTAATTTGTTTGTTTCTATGCAATGTAGATTGAAAGTTAGTGTTAATCAAAATTATATTGACAAAGTGTCTAGAGATGCGTTTTGTTAGATGTGAAGTTTTTTGCAACTCTTATGTTTGAGGCAAGTGTTGTTTATTACATACAAGAAAATTAAACCACATAGTAAAGGATGTTCGCCACTTCATTTTGCATGCCCACAAAGGCAAGTACAAGCAATCTCCAATTCTTGATCTTTTCAAGCCTAAGAGCATTCTTCATGGAAGGACCAAGATCATTCCTCTTGAGTGGAGGAGAAAGAGTTAATATAATAACGTCTAATTTAAAGATTTTGATAGTTCGAAAAACTTCAAATAATTCTCAACAAATATTTTCAAGCTATTTTTTGGAGTGGTGTAGGCTTAGGTGACAACCATGTTATGCATTGAAGGGGTCATCCCTCATTTTTTAAGTCTCATAGCTTTTGGGGACCAAAGAACCACACACACACACACACTTACTTTTGATTCAAAAAGATTATGGGAAGGCAAATTATAGTGGGCATCCTCCTAATTTGCAAACTTCAACAAAACGTTTGAACATCTCAAGTTCCTTGGAGAGCTTGTCAGCATCCTTCAATAGCATTATGTAGCCCTCATCATTTAGAACATTCAAATTATTCAACGTTACTAGTAGCTCTCTAAAGAATGAAGATTTGGCTAGAAACATTTACTTCATGTTGGAGAGAATGTGGTGACAAAGTTATGAAAATGGGGTACACCATGAAGGTCTACATGGCTTTGAAAGTCTTAATTTGGGTTTCATGATTAGGGCCCCATCCCTTGACCTCGCCTATACCACAAGGAACACA
Organism: Sequoia sempervirens; assembly: GCA_007258455.2. Classification (NCBI taxonomy): domain Eukaryota; kingdom Viridiplantae; phylum Streptophyta; class Pinopsida; order Cupressales; family Cupressaceae; genus Sequoia; species Sequoia sempervirens. The sequence goes on from VDFB02259413.1 coordinate 56,980, forward strand.
CTAGAGGCGTTGCCCTCAAACCTCACGAGGGTTGCTGCCCCTTGACCTCATTGGGGACATTTCCCTTAGATACTTGGAAGGGCCATTGCCCCTCAACCCTACTTGGGGCTCTACCCCAAAACCCTTGCCAACTACCATCCCTAAATCAAGGTTCTTGGTCCCACCATCTTGAAAACCCATCCCCCTTGTCTCCCCTTCCCCCATTCTAAAACTTCATGGAAGTATGCTTAAATTTACAATGTTCTAAATAGAAGGGGGAAAAGAACTTGTTGATCAACGACAATCATGCAATGAATCAATGAGTGAAAATTTTGTCTAAATAGTTATGCATAAATTGTGACAATAATATATTTAAATGAAACATGAAAGCATTCCAGATATATAGCACTATAATTTGTTGAGGAAAACAGGATAAAAATCAATGTACCTGCAGGAACCCTCACATCTAGGACCAGCTAAAGTTGTACTACAAAATTAACACCTTGAAAGCTTGAACAGTAGCATGTGAAAAAGGTTAAATTTCAAAGGTTCAACTTATAACATCCCTTAAAATTAAGTAAATAGATAAAAGGGCTCTTCTAAATCAGTTAGTATTGAGGCATCTCCAGCCAGGGTCCCCCACATTTTTAACATCTTTTTTGGACAATCTTCAAGGCAATTCACAACATGAATACTACAAAATGCATTTACTTTTATGTTAGTCAAATGTCTTTTTCAGAAAAAAAATGATGCTGTTTACTTATGGGTTTCAGTCATGCCATTAACTTTTACATGCTCCCAGGGTACAAATATGCCCCGACAATCCCCTACTCAATTTTTGGGAAATATCCAAGTCCTGGCCTGTAAAGGGATATCAAAGTATGTCTTGGACAGATGGGTATTTATCATTATGTTGTGCAGATTGACTTTAAAATGTTTTTCTTGTGGATGCTACCCTTGGCATCAATGAAGAGATGACATAAGGTATCATTCTTTAGGTAGACCAGCTAAAATTCATGCTCTGATATCAGTACATACAATCAAAAGGAATTGCCAAGATAGCTAGTTGATCAACTGACAGTGGGCTAATTAGAATGTTATAAATCCATTTTAGACATACTAACAAATCTTTAAATGTTCCACAGCAGTAGAGGAGCTGACAAATCTTTGTGTTATCCCATCTTTGTATTACATGAAAAATGTAATACATTTACATACTGATGATACTTTATTTTGAATTGCATGATAAATTTCAATGTTGTTTCCCTTCAAAATTTCTCAATGCACAATTTACACTGTTTGGCAATACTAGAAAAAGACTATGGAGCCCCTATGAATATTGGAAAACAATTATTAAACAAGACACAGGCAACGTGAGTTGTTACCAACAATCATCCAAACAATTTATGGATCAATCATCCCTTTGAAGATATGGTCAATCGTGTGAAAAATCATCCTCTTCATGCTCACACTAAATTCTTTAGTGTATGAGTATAGATTTCATTGCTCATCAAAGAATAGTTGCTATCTGGCCATGTTATTACAAATATGAACATGAAATATAAAAGGAAAATTGCTTTTGATCTGCAATATTTTGATGAGCAAAGCCTTGAAAAATGGTAACATACACTATAGTGAGATTGTGAAGAATCCCGAAAGAATCAGCTGTAAAATGTGTTTTGCAAGCAATCCTTAACAATTCCCGGCTTATCTTGAGAAGCAGCATGAAACCTTGGTGCAGGTTTGTCCCCTGGGCTTCACATACTATAAAGTATTAAAACCTCCTCTCTGCACATATCAACGAGAATTACCAACTCCTTGTTTATACTCTCCTATGCCAAGCAGATCCTGTGCATTACAGTCATGGAAAACCAGGTTATTATGACAAATTCTCATCAAATTCAACCAAAGTCTTCTTTCCAGTAAGGAGAAAAAAATGGAACAGTAGGCTAAATACTATTATTTTCAACATAATGCAAGCTTCTCTAAAGCTTGGAGTTTACTCAAAGTGAGTGGATTAAGCAGAATCATTCAAAAATTAGAAGCAGGACAGCAAATGGCATCAAATAGAATGTAGATGCTAATTGCTAAGGAATGAGGAACAGATATGTCCCCAAAGGTAATGGAAACTCTAATTTCCCATAACCAACCATGTACAGTCACTGTCAAGAGACTTTGGCAGGAAAAATAGCATGAACTGAGCATTTGAGAACAATCAATCAATCATTGAAGGATATAGTATAATGTTTCTAAGATGTGATGGTTAAATAAGACCATATTCTACCAGCCAGCCAAAAAAAAGTAAGTGGACCAGAACCAGAGTTCACAGTTAGCCAATTTGCTAAGACCATCCATTTTGTAACAAACACAAAAGATCATACTTTAGTGAAAGCTGGTTCATGACCATCGACAACTTGGGAACATTGCTCAATGTGATCTGGTCTTTTAAATTTATTCTTTTACTGCTATAATCAGTATATAGTATATACTAACAGCTAAAACTTGTAATGGAATTTTGCCGCCATCTCTCTACACATTTATGTAACTAAATTTTCAAAACAAAGAAAGTCTTGATTTCATTTTCCCTTTCTCCAGCCTACGTATTACTGTATACTGTTTATTCACTGGACATGGCACAATATTTCAACGCAAGCCATTGATTGCCCAGTCTATGCAATGGTAGGTAATGCACACACAATGGGAGTCAATTGAAGGAGAGCCATCATGCAGAGATCAGAATCACACTATGAAAGCCACATGAGCACAACACAAGAACTTGCAAAAAAAATGACAATTCTTCATTAACAAAAATAAATATCATGGCATCCATAAGTAATTATTCTATTGTGTTCCACACATCACAAGTTTCATTTTTGCCTCTTTACCTCAATGGAGGTCACTCTCTAAAGGACACCATATAGTCCTTGCTAGTTGCTACTGTTTCAGACTCTCACCAACCCAAGATATGCTACCCTCTAAAAGACCTATCATGGAGACTCAAACATCAGCTACCCACTCTCATCTAACTTTGCAAGACAACAATGGTGATCCCTCTCCTTGTCCACTTGTCACAAACCTCCAACTATGCTGCATGCTACCACATGGAACTTTGCAAACTCTCAAGGTCCAACTCGCTCCATGTGCACTATTGCACCAAGACACTACTCCAATATAACTCACATTACAACCAACACTTCTTCATCCTTTGTTGGAGCTATATATCCAATCTAGAGCCTCCATTGATGTGTATATATCGTCCTTTGCTCATAGAGACCCCATCAACCTTCATGATAGTCAAGCAAAACTGACTTTGAGGACCACAATAGGTGGTCCTCTATTTGGATTTGTCACCAACCTTAGGATTGCTACTCTTAGTAAGTCCACTACAAGACCTAATTTGTGTTAGTCATCAAAATCTGCCTTCTAACCAGCAGCAAGACTAACTTTGCAAGATATCATGTTGCATATCCAAGACTACCTTCTAACCAATCATGTGATTCACTCTGCAACACCTCCTTGTGCGAGATATCCAAGACTACCTTCAAGCTAGCCATATAATTGACTTTGCAAGACCTCATTGTGCAGATCTAAAACTGCCTTCTAGCCAACAACAGAGTTTGTAAGACTTTATTGTGTGGGAGGTTCAAGACTGCCTTCTAGCGGCCACATGACTAACTCTAAAAGACCTCATTGTGCAAGAGATCCAAAACCACCTTCTAGATCACTACAAGTGACCCTTAGCCAATTGCACATGACTGACTTTGCAAGACTTCATTTTGCGGGAGATCCGAAACCACACACTTGGTATTGAATATCACATTCTTAGAGCTCTCTCAAAGAAATTGTAACTAGATCCTAAGTTGAAGCTTACTTGGACAGAATAAGTTATGATCTACTTATCTTAGGCCATTCAAGATCCCCTCTAGAACTCTAGTGAGGTGTCTTTCGTTGTATTTCCCCTCCTAGGCCTGCTAGGTGCCTTACCCTTCACTTTTTAAGGGCTATTTATTATTTTTGTCCTTTTATATCACAATTTTTGTGATATTTTTGCTTTTGACCAAGCCACCTTTTTGGGTTGTGACCTTTCACAATGAAATAAGTGAAACCTATGTATTAGGGCTCCACTCTTTCATTTGTAATCAATCACACAATTTGTTGATGAGGACCTTAAGTCCAGAATGAATTGAGAGTTAATTATTACAAATATTTTATTTTTCCTAGAACTAAGTATCCTCTCATTTACTTGTGCATTATTATATATCTTTGTGTTTTTATCTTTTCTACTACTATACTTCCACTCTAGCAATAGAACCCATAATTTTTTCTATTGAACTGCAAGCAGCATAGTTTATTTCTGCAAGCATGGCTTTAATCTAGGCTAACAAATCTCATAAACAAAGGGCTATTGTTGATTCTTCCAGCAATATTTCTTCCATTCCAGCTGGTGATTGAGATTCTATTCCTCAAGATCCCCCATTACCTCAATGCATTGCAAAACTGTTGGATTCACATTTTCTAAATTGGAACTCTTCTTGGTACATTTCTTTACACCAATAACATTGCTCACACCATGAAGCATAAATTGGATGTTGGAGAAATTCTAGATAGTGTTTAGATAAGCCCTCCCAAGGTTTCTACCCAATACTAGGGCTACATCAATGAGAGTTTCTAAAAAAGAGTCAAGTCGATGGCTAAATCTACACAATTTCAATATGCTCAAACCTAAGTTGAGCATCCCTAGCAAGTAATTTCCACTATGAATGAGGCCCTCGAAAAATTTGACATAAAAGATCTCCTAGATGATACCATTAGACCAATGAATAGAGACAATGTTGTTTCTTCAAATACTGATAATGATTGGAAAGTCAAGGTGAAACCGCTTTTCCTTAAGATGATCACCATAGCTGAATCTAATCTTCCCACCAAATTCACATTAATGGACATAGATGAATGATGTCAATGTTGAGAAAAATGTTTGTAAAATACTGGAAAAAGAGGTATTAATATATACATTGAAACTTGATAATCTAATTCAACAAGTGCTTAAACAATGAGCTCTTACAAATAATGCTCAGAAAGAGGAGGATTAGCCATCATAAGAATAAGCCTTTTACAGTGACGTTCATACAAAGGGTCTAGATGTTACTCTTGAAAATCCTACTAACCCTCCTCCTAGAGGCAACTGGACATTCAAAAGAAGAGCCAACTAAAGAAGAAAAACTTTCATGACAACCAATACCAACAACAAACTCACTAGTTTCCTATTCCACAGTTTGGGAAATTTCAATGTCCCCTTCCTTTAAAATTCCAAGGAGAGTGGGGCCTTTAATCAAACCACCCAATTACATCCCTATTACACCACAAGGGTGGCTTTAGGGAGGTGCAAATCATAGCCAAAATGGTGGTTCAGCATGGCAAAAAAGGAAAGATGCCCCATATGTTCAAAAGCAGCAAAGGTAGACTTTATCCCTTAAAGATCTACCCATACCCACCCAAAAATTAGTAGATGGGATGCCCTCCTTGCTCCTACTGACTATACCTTCTACAGTTCAATCATTAGTCCACTAGCAAGCTAGATAGTTGAAACACAAATTCAGCTATTCACAATATTTCCAATAGATCTCTTTCAATTGTGAAAAAGCATTGAATCTCACTCTCAAATTTACTCCCAATCCCCCTCTAGTGCCTTCTAAAGAAGTTGCTAATGAATTTAATGCTTTTGCTCATTGTCTTGGGCTCAAGTCATTCTTCCATCCTTCAATTCAATTTAATGACAACTTTTCTCAACTTTCCAATGAAGATGATGATCATATTCCGATCCTAAATAATTCTATCCTCCCTTGGAAGATATTCATGTTGAAGAAAGACGTATTTTAAATTCTCAACTCACTAATGTTATCCACCCTGCTAACAAGAACCTTGGAATCAATTTCTCAACAAGGATTGGCATACTTCTAAGGATCTCCAACAACTTTTTTATTCTAATGTATATTTTGAGGTCCCCTTTGTCTCTCAAGAATCTCATTTCCTTGATGTGAAGTCACTTTACCATAAAGCTTTGAAGGATAACTTAATTGGCAAAGATGAGTTTTGCTTCCTTCTTTAGATCAATCACAAGTCCGTCAAAACTTGTAATTTCCACCTACCAAAGATTCACAAACCTTCCTTGGCTACTAGAACCATTTGCTCCTATTGTGGTTACTTATTGGAACCAAACTCCGACTGGCTCCATTTTCAATTGTTCCCTATCTTTAAGAATCAACCTAACCACTTGAGTGATTCATATTCACTCACCCATGATCTTAGAACTTGTCAATTTCCTCTTGAAGTTTTTCTCTTCACGTTTGATGTTGACACTCTTTACCCCAACATCCCTATGAATGTGGACCTGTAAGCTCTTAAGTTTTTCATTTATGGTGTTTTCCTTGCTAGCAAGGTAGACTTCATTCTCAATGTTGCAAAATTAGTTCTTAAGGAGCATTTCCTTGAGTTCAATGACAAAACATACACACAAATTAGAGAAATTGCCATACGTAGCAATTTTGTTGTCATCTATGCTTGTCTCTTCCTTTATTTCCTTTGTTTTATTGATGTTGCCTTCGGTATTTGGCATGATTCAAAAATAGTTGCAACTTTTCTTTGATATTTATTCTTCTAGCTATTCAAAAATCAAGATTGTTATCGTTTGTGTAATGATCACCCCCAAATTGAAACCAATTTTTTTCCAAAACCAACGCTTTGTATTTAATTGAAATTCAATGTGCTTTGGTATAGGATCATTCAAAGTGCAATTTGTGACAATATCAGTTCAACAAGTAAATCCACAATGCATAGAGATATCATAGACATTTCAACAAACACTTTGCATGCATAAATATTCAGCAACAATACACTCAGCTATCATAAGAATGTGGCTACAATATAGAGAACATATCAATCCAACCTGGAAGTCTTCATTGCACGTATTATAGAGAGATTACAGTTGTGTATCAAAACATTACTTCAAAATGACGTAACTCCTACAATGGTGACTGTTATCATACAAAACACTCAACTGTAGCATGCAAAAATTTAACTTGTACCTGATTATACTCAGAAATCTGCCTGAGGTCCACTCTAAACTGTTTGAAAACTGCTATTACTTCAACTCTTTTTCCAACATTAAGTGCTTGGCACCTATAGTGTTGCATTCTACTCAAAAGACACCCTTAAAGCTGTGTTCCACCCTTTTAAACCACAGCAATCTCAACATTGCAATCCTAATCTGCTCTTGTAAACACACTTATAAATCTTCTTCCAATCTGCACTAACAAATATAATATTTGGCACAAATCTCATTATATTTGTTTCAACTGACAAGGGAATTTTACCATCAAATCCTCTAATTGTCAATATTCAGTACATAGGCAATCTCTGTATGAAATTGCTCCAAACGTTCAGCATTCAGCACAAGCATAGATTCTGAAGTAGATCTACCAAAAACCCTTTTCTGCACAAATTGTGACTCTCAATGAATCACACAGTATTAACTAGGGAGGATCTTTCACCGCCGAGGTCTCCAAGAGTGTTTTCGTCCTCAAGAAGGCTGAGATGAACTAGGTTCAATCCCATAGGACCACAAGGGTGGTTTCACAAGAGAAAATAAAATAATTTGCAGAATGCAAATGAGCTCACAAAACCTCCTTATATACTTTTCCCCCCAAATTTTTCGGAAGATTCAATTTAAGAATCTCTTTTTAATTAAAAACTCCTTTTTGCTCCAAGAGACCCTTTTGTCAAAATAATGATAATATTTGATACAGAAAGTCCCAATATTATGCATCCATAATTTAAAACTTTTCATCCTCTTTCCGACAAGCTATTAAACTAAGCTGCCCATTAAATTATTTTAATAAGATTAAGCAACCTTAGTAAATTAATCAAATTAATGCCAATAATATACCCAAGTTGCAGAAATTGTCGAAAAGTATCAGAATTGAAATCTGACTTCTTTGGAATGATACTGATGATGAATAATGAATATCAGCTCTGATAGGGTGATGTAATGTCCCTTGCTAATTCTGGCCTTAACTTGATAATTTGAAGCTCTGGGAATTTTGTCAAACACTTGCCTTGCAAAGTTTGAACTTGCTGATTGTAGTTTCTTTTTGATAATTTCAAATGCATACGATGTTTTGATCAACTAAATGTCTTAAATGAAAGTACACAAGCACTGAAACTAAATGGTAATGCAATGCAATGGATTCTAATGACTTTCCAATGCTCAACGATGACTGAAAATATAATGCAAATGCATAATAGCAGCAAGAGATATTATGACAAACACTTGTCATACATTACCCGGACTCTTTCAAAGCTGAAGCTAATGCTTGAGATGAGCTACAATGCCTTATAATGACTGAAAGTGAAGTGCAACTGCGTAAATGTACAGCTACAGCCAATAGGTATTTTAGCAAACACTTAGCATGTGAACTCCTAACACCACTATAGCTGAAACTTGTGCAAATATTCAACTACAGCTCATTGACATTAAGACAAACAGTTGGTATGCAAGTTTCTTATGCCAATTGAATGCTACAGCAATAAGGAATTATATAAACACTTGTCATGCAAACTTATGAATTAAAATGAATAGCTACAGCAATTTGACATTTTGTCATAAACTCCTTTATTGCTGTCATGAAACTGGTGCAATTTTACAATGCCAATGCCAATATTATAAGATATGGGAACTGCAAATACAAGGCTGTTGTAGCAGCAATTACAAACTGATATAAATATGCAAATAAAATGCAAATTCAAGAACCTGATTGAAGACTGATTACAGCAATTGTTCCAAACCAATGCAACTCCAAACGGAAAATGCTCTTCAATATTCTCTCCAAGAAATTACAGCAATACATCAGCTGTTGTAGCAAATCAAACTTCTCAATCAAATGCAACAATACCTCAGTTGCTGCACTTAAGATGATGCAATAATACTCCAGATATCACATCAACTCAGCTAGGGCAATAATACATCAGCTATTGCACCCAAATCAACTCTCCAATGAAGCACAAATAGAAACCCTCGATGGATTTCTCACAATTCCAGCTAGGACTAATATTTCACAATCGAAACTAGTACCTTAGAGTCTTCAAACCCTCAGGCAATGAAAGCATTCAAGCTTTTCTTCTACCACGCAGGTATGAATAGAATAGAAGTAAAATCCAAGTGTGTCTGAATGACTAGCAATGAGCTTTTTATATACTTTTTCTAACCCATCTCCAAGAAGCTTCTAGAAAATAATATTATTTTATTATTTAAGTGACTTTATGATATAATATTTATTTTAAGTCACTTTAGTAAATTAATTAAATATAAGGCCACCATGCTGGAAAACCAACCAGACGATAGAAAACCAAACCGGATGCTAGAAAACCAGACGTTGGAAAACCAAACATTGGAAAACCTTACAAATAATCAATTTAATGATTTCTCCTAATTGCTCCAAATCGGGGACATGACATGTGACTATAAATAGAGACTCTCTCCAAGAATCTTGGAGAACCCACCAAAAGCCGAAATTCACTTCAGAAAGTGTCTCAATAGTCCTCTATACTAACTAAGCTCATTGCCAACATCAAACATCCTCTCAGACAAGGTTGACGATCACCGAAAAAGCCGAAGCCAACTATAATACTGAAGTGACCGAAAATGGGGACATTACAATTTGTGAGGCCAATATTTTGCACATTATTTTCTACAAAGGACTAGATTTCTCTTCTATAGGTCTCTTCAGTACTAGATGTTACCAAAAGGCTTTGAATACATACTAATATCTTTCTTTAAACTCTAATCACCCTCTTCACTAAAAAGTGGATTCATTCACAATGAGTTAAAGAGATACTTAGTTCAAGAAAGTTGCAAAGAGAATATTTATGAGAACAAGCATAAATTTTTCTGATGCCTTTGAGATTAAGGTTACCCATTCCACTTTCTCCTTCCCATCTTCAAGAAGGTTAAATTTGAGGATAAGACTATCAGCTCTAGAAATTTCTTACAAGAAATGAGAAGACTTCTTCCCTCAAGGCGTCAATGGTTTTTCAAGTTATATAACAATGAGTTCTCCACAGAATTTGGTATTGTAATGACCCATTTCATTCCTTAAATCGCAGCACTAAAATCCCAGGCACTGACAACAACTAATATCATTTCCTTGTGAAGGCCGACCCATTAAGACAATCAGCGATTATATTACAAGTTAATGTATGTAGTGATTCCTATGTTTTAAATGGAATAATAATATAGGCAATGATTACTACGTTTAAATGAGCATCGATTCAGTTGAAGAAAACAGTGATCAATGTAATGATATTATATACAAGGCAGCAATAGAGGAGAAGCGATCAAGCAATTATAAGCAATTCATATGTATTAGTGAATATGATTATAATATGGAGCAGAAAATATAGTTTGAGGAGCAGCAATGATTAATGAGTAGTGTTTCAAATTATTAAGGCAGCGATCAAGGTTAACATGAAGTCATGTCCTTTTAGAAGGTTGTCTCTATTAAAAGAGTTGCATCTCTTCACAAAGGATAGAGGATATAAAAGGAGAAACATTTCAAAGGGAGAATCATCAGATCAGAAAGGAGATGAATTCAGATAAAAGCAGCAGATTGGGAAAAGGAATAAGTTATAAGAGATCTGTTGGATTAAGTATTATTGCCAAGAATATATTTGGGAAGTAAGCTTAAATATAATTATAAACACACACACACACACACACATATATGTCCAAATAAAGTGATTATTGTAAGATTGAAATTAATTATCAAAAATTAAATATATATACATTATCTACAATCATGCAATAATGATGCTTGCACAAATTATTAATCCTTATTAGTAATTATTCATTTGATTTAACCTATTAGTTTCCCTATAAGCAATCAGGCCTGGATTTGTAAGGAAACATGTTAGGGAAAGGCGGTATGGGAATTGTCTTGCTTGGATGTTCTCACAACCCTAAGTTGGATGGAGTTGTCTTGGTTGGATGTTCCTACCACTTGGGGCCAAGGGGGGTATGAGCATGCCCTTGGGCTTACTTGTGATGAATAGTTTTTCTAGCACCCTATCATGTGTTCCTCTCCAATCCCTACCATGAGTGATTATTGAAATAGTCTATAGATTGGATTCAAGTTTAAGTTGTTATTCATTATTTCATAAATGTTAATAGTTCATTTATTCTTAAGTTCAATATTTATTATATAATTTACTATGGAATATTATTTGTAAAAATATTTTATGTTGTGTAATTGTCCCTTAAGGAAAATTCAAGCATACTCCAAGTACGGGACATTACAGGTATTTGATATCACATTCTTGGGCCTCTATCAAAGAAATTATTGTTGGACCCTGAGTTGAAGCACATCATTCAATGGTGTGGTGGTGTGGTGGAGAAATTTCTGCTCCTCAAAAAAATCCTTGGAAAGAACAAGTTATGATCTCCTTTGAGGCCCTCCTAAATGCCTCAAAGAGCACCAATGAAGTGTTCTTTGTTGTATTTTCCCTTCTAGACCTAGAGGGCTCACCCTTTCATCTTAAGATTTGTTTTATTATTTTTTTCCTTTTTAACACATTTTTATTTTTTATGATATTAAATCTAGAGGGCTTCCAAGTGTTATAGAATATGGATACACCCTTTTTGGTCACAAGTAAGCACCAATGACCCTCCCTATCAAGGTCTATTCTATGACAAAACACAAATGCTGTTCCATCTCCTCCAAAGAAAATGAGATGCTAGAGGAGAAAGGCACTATCCATGTTCAAATAGCAACCATTTAACAGTAAGAGATGGTTTGAAAAGTCTTTGAAAGTATCCGTGTTTAAATTTTGATAGCTTGTCCCAAAGGTCTAGAAGATTCATTTGTAGTAGCAACTTTGGAATTCATTATGATAATATTTTGAGCAGGGCATGGCTTTCTCAGATGTAGAAGGCCATTGAGCACAAACAGAGAAACTAAGAGAGTACTGCATTGATTAGGGGAGCAATTAAAAAAAGTCATACAGATGTTACACGTAAAATAATTTTTTCATAATTTATAACGTGAATTACAATAATATAACATTTAAAAGATGCCTAGACACCACAATGTATGAATAACAAACTGATAATGATCGGTTATAGACTCATAAAATTTCAAAGACACCTAAGCACCACATTGACATGAATAACAAACTCATAATGATCAATTATAAAAGCAAAGTGAATATGTATGTCACAAGCTCTAGCAAGGTTAAGATGTACCTGAACAGCTCTAGTTTTGGCCCTTGTCTCAGCTGTGCTTGGGATATCATGATTTGGCTTGGAAAATTTCTTCTCTCCACGATCACAAGAACCCCATGCATCTGAAAACCTTCCACCCCTAGACAGAGACAATGATATTGCAGCATAATCATTGAATTCGCCTAGAAATCTACATAAATATGATGCCATGCCATTTAAAAAATTAACTTGCCTACAACAATACCACATACTGCATGCTTGCACGAGCAACAAATTCAGCTCGAAGTACATTAGAATTTTGATCAAGTTGAATGGTCTTGTCTTTAATCTCAAGTGAAATATTGAAGAAGAAAGCTATCTTTCGCCAGCCTATAATAAAAAATTCAACAAAAGTAGTAAGAAAATAATTAAATATTGTGAAAGTGCCTCTAGAGAACTACACATTAATGCAATAAAAGAAAGTTAAGGAAGCTAAGCATCTATTGAAACTTATTTATAGGAAATATATACCAGTTTTTTTTATGAATGGTTTGCCTTGGAGTATGACATAGTCAGATTTCTCCAAAATCTGAAAGTACAAATTAACATCAGTAAAATAAGTAATCCGAAACAAGACAGTATTTTATTTCTTATGATTCAGAAAAATTTCCTCTTCTGAATAATGCTGAAGTTCCATGTAACACGGAATATTTTTAATTTGAAGGGATAGCATCTTTAGAGGTTTACAGTTTCCACAGTCAATAATTAAAAAGAGATCTGAGAAACTGTATAAGAAACTTTTTATATAGACATCAAAGATCAGACTACATGATCCATCAGTAGGATTAAAGATGTATTAGGATCTAAGTTTAGAGCTCATTGTACAAACAAAACTGTCAGCAAAAGAAAATGATGTAATGCTCTAGCCCACCATCGAGAAACTTAAATATCCAATAAGCTATTGTGAGCAATCCATTACAATGGTTAGTTATGATCCAATTCTATAAATGCACTTAAGATCAATGTACCTATAATACAGAAACACGCATTAACATACACACACACACACACACACACACACACACACACACACATCTCTGTGTGTGTCTATAGAAATATTTACAGAATTATGTCTGTATATGAAAACATACATTGGCAACAGGACTAAAACAAGAATTAAGGAAACTCCAAATGTCCAGTGAACCCAAAAAAAATCATCAAAACTAAAAATCAAGACTGAAAATTAAAAGAAAATCCAAAATATGATAGCAGCCTAGCACAATCCCTCATCTTAAAGAATTCGCATCTGACTTCCCTTAGAGATTAGTTGGCACAACTTTAGTAGCAAAATGAAAGTAGTTGAATATAACTATTATTGTAGATATTGCACATTAGCTGACTGTATTTAGCATCCATTGGTCCTTACCATTACCAATCATAAAACTAATTTATGGTACATTCTTAATGTGAGATAATGTCTCTAACCTTTAGTACAATTTGCAGGTCACCAAAAACTTTCTACATAATCTAGCCAGTACATATGTTGCATGTTGCTTCCACTGATGATACTCTCTCAACACTCTAATCAATAGTAGAATTATATCATCTGTAACATATTCTTACACAATCTGTCAATCTGAAATAAGAGTAACTTCCTAACTCTATATCACAAATGGTTGGAGACATGGTATTACTTTATAGTAGAATTACATCCTTCAAAACAACTCCAACAGAATTTTGAAAGCAACAATTGAGTAAATTTAGGCTAAATCTTTAGTCAAACTAATATTGAATCATTGATATGTAAACTCTCAAATATAGTAGAAAGTAAGAACCACGTTTAGTTAATTCACTGTTCTATATGGTACAAAAAATGACAGTAATGAAAAGGTATGAATGTTGCTGAAAAATTAGAAAATAACATTCTGGAAATAGAATATTCAACACAATCTTGGAAATTCTACCCTAGAAACATCGTGAGGGGAAAATCCAGCTTGGTAGCAGCAAGTGCTTTTCTAACTTGAGGTTATTAATTCGAAGAACAATTACAGGAAGTAAATTGCACAAAAGTTGTTCCTTAACTGAACTGTCAATCCTCTACAAATCATGAATACCTGAATTCTAGTTTTCCTCAACTACAATTCTCAAATCTTGTCACTCATGCAAAAACACACAATCTCCACCTCCATTTATTGTCGTTGGTAGTGCTGGAGCATCCCTCTCAGGCCCTAAAGGATCCTCCCTAAGCTAGAAGAGGCAAGGGCATTGTTTCATTTCAGTCCCTGAGTAGTCAGGGGCCAAAACTACAAGTGTGGGTTCAAGCTAGTGTAATCTCGCAGTTGTCATTTTGACGAGGTTCAAATTTGTAGGTACAGGTTTGAACCAAATTTTTGTAGTATTGATTTTCCAAAAGGCCTCTTAGACCTTAGAAGTATCTTCATTAAGCTACAAGTGGAGAGGACATTGTTTTGTTTCAATCCCTGCACAGTCGGACATCAAAACTACAAGTGTGGATTGAAGCCAATGCAATCTTCTTGTTATCATTTTGACTAGGTTCAAATTTGTAAGTGTGCGTTTGAACCAAAGAAAATTCCATTGATTTTCCAAAAGGCATCTTATTGTTCACAATTTATACTTTTCCCAAATCCTTATGTATCACACCTCCCTTCTTAGAGAGGCCTTCCGTCCCACAAATCCTAATGAAAATATATGTGGGAAGAGTTCTCCCACTTTCTCATTGCAGTACCACCTTGCTTCATTTACCTTTTGGCCTTTGGGTCCTGCTTTCCTAGACTCTCGAACCATGTTTTTGGTCTCCATTGTCTTTCTTTGCAAAACTACACCTTCTAAAAGTATGCCTTGAAAATCAATACCCAAATCCTTCAAAGAAAGTAGCAATTGCTCTTCTTGTTTGTCCAAAATAGAAGGCTCATAAAGATACAAGTACTCAAAATTAACCACTAAATGCATTCTCATGAAAGGGTTTAGACCAATTTTGAAAGCATTTTCACCTAAAGAGAAATATGCCCAAATATTTCATCAGCACCAAAACTCAAGACTAAGCAATGATACCAAATTAAAAAATATGCAAATGCTTCCTACATTAATCCTATTAGAAGAGAGTTACAAGCTATCTAATCTAATAAAATTTCAACAACATTTCAGCATATAAAATGTAATGTCCCCTTCTTAGCTCGCCTCAATATCTCGTTGGATTAGCCTATCATCTAACCCTCGTAGGCTAATATTGTTGTTTAGAGGGTCCTATGTTGGAGTTATTCCGCTCTTCATGTGGCAGTTTGCAGTGTTTTTCTCTTCAAAACCTTGGCATCTTTCAGTGGCTTGTTATTTAGTGGTTTTTGGCTTTGTTTTGATGCACTTACTATTTATAGAAAGTCAATTGAATGATAGAGGCCAACCTTTCTATTTTTGGCAAGTCACTCGAGTGAGCAGATGACCCAATGGGTTACCTCCTAACACTGTCAAATTCAGTAGATGATGACTATTGTTGGAGATATGGCATTTTATTATTATTAAAGTTATACTTTAATAATAATAATTAATATTCAAAAAGTGCATATTATATGGTTTAATTTGACTTTATTTTAAAGCGGGTCATAAGTGATATAAAGTCAAATATTAAAGTAATAATTTAAGTGCCCAAGTGAGATATAACATAAAGTCAACTAAAAAGCAAAAGTTTTATATTATTTTAAAGGACAAAAGCAACCTTGGGAATCATGCTTTTCAAGGAGCAAGAAAAGGTTTGAAGAAAAAAGCTCTCTCATTCATTTGACACTTATGATTTTTGAGAAGCTTTGGTTTGTGTGTATGCACAAGCAATTTTGCTGCCGCAACTGGTCTTGGGGAACGAATTCCTCCTTGATTTTGCTTACTACATATCTGAAAGAGCATCTAAGGTTTGCAAATTATTGGAGGCTTTGATCAAAAGTCTCATTGTGCTGATTGGAGGTTTTAACATCATTAAATGCAAGGCTTTGTGAGGAGTTTCAGATTCTAGAAGAGAAATCATTTGGAGGGTTTTAATTGCTGTTTGTACCTTGTTGGGCCGTACATCTACACCAAGCTGGGCCGTACAAAAAAAGTTCAATCAAGACAGAATAGTCAATAAATATCTCAGGAAGGGCCGAGATATTTTGATGGTATCAGAGCGGTCTCCTGCCATCCCATGATTCAATAGTTTCATGAGTAAGGAGTTCATACAATATACCGAAGGTGTAGAACAATGTGAGCCACCTCCAGTTCCTGAAGGTGAGACAGTTTCAGGGATAATGGGTATACACAGAACTAGTTCTAGTGAAGGTGATAGTGTGACAGGCACTATAGCTGAAAGAGATAAGGGTCGAGCAGAGTCACTTAGTCCTGACTCTAGAGCCAGGAGACAATTCAACAATATGATGGACATGATGTCTTAGTTGATGGGCACTATGAGGCAGTTTATGCCACCACAGCATACAAGTTATCAATGGTAGACTAGTGGTACACAAGGTTTGGGACAGCATGATGTGGCATTTCAACAGTCTTCATCATCTATGGGTTCAGTTCTTAGGCCCAACCAACCTACCTTTACCCCTAGAGGAGCCATAGGCCCCACTGACTCCAACGGCTCAGGTGCTCGAGCCTCATGTTCTCATTGGAGGAGATATCACTGGACATTATGCAAAGTATATGATTTTACCTACCGAGATTCGGGAGTTGTTGACCCTGAATCAATTTTTGGACCAAAAGAGGCCTAGAGGTGGTAGAGCAGTCAAAGCAAAGCACATGGCACAACAAACACCACAAGCTACACATGACCTTCAGCAAGCTGCGACCAAGGTCACTTTGTTACACTTCAATGGCAGTGAAAAATGCACTGTTAGATTGTGGGTCCAAAAGTTGGACAATTAGCTGTCATTGAGGCCCATGCCAAAAGATGAGGCGATTAAGTTCGCTACATTGCACTTAAACGGACTTACACACGAGTGGTGGTACAATGGCATGGTTACCCTTCAGCACCACCTCATCACTACCTACCATGAGTTCACGAATAGACTTATTGAGTGCTTCGATCGAAAGGATCTAGAGCTTTACTTTAGAGAGCTAGCTCAACTCAAACAAGTGGGTAGCTTGGAGTCCTACATTAGTGAATTTCAGTGTTTATCAGCAATGGTGCCTAGCATATCTGAGAGGAGATTGATCATATTGTTTAGTGAGGGATTGCTAGAACCTTTGAGAGGTTGCATCAAGGCATTCAATCCTCCTACCTTACCGGAAGCTATGAGGAAAGCTCGTAATATAGAACTTACAGCCCCTAGAAGCAAGTTTCCACAAAAAGCTTCCTCTTCAAGCAAAGATAGCAAATTTTTTCCAAAAATATCAGAAAAACAAATCTACAGTTAGAAAAGATCAAGAATCACTCAATGATTTGAGGAGAAAGAAGCTCTATTTTTGGTGCAAGGGTCCTTACAATCAAGACCACAATTGTCCTTTGAGACCCAAGGCCAAAGCAAACAAAATGAAATGGTTTTATGCTCAAGATTCTAACTCAGACCTTTCTGATCAGCAATCTGATCCAGATGGTAATAAGGTTGAAAACACATCAGGAGAGTCAAAAAATGAAGTGGAAGAGAAGGCTCCAGCAGTGCATCTTTCTAGCATTCAACGTCAGGGTTCTTTTAGAATCCGAGGAGTCTTAGCAGGGCAAAGAGTGATTACTTTATTGGATATAGGTGCCACGCACAATTTCATTGATGAGAAATTGCTGGCTAGGCGTGGTCTTCAAACCGAAGAGTTTGAAGGAATTAATGTTAGAGTGGCTGATGGTTACACACTTGCGTGTAACAAGATGATTTCAGATCTTCCCATGCACCTTAATGATTATGACTTCAAGGCAGATTTTTATGTAGTAGGTATGGGAGACATGGATATTGTGCTTGGCATGAAATGGCTTCATGCCATAGGTGAATTCACCCTCAACTTGAAAAAAATGGAAATGAAATTCGAAGCAAATGGGAGAAAACATGTGCTAAGGGCTATATCAGGTGGTTGTCTTCAAATGATATCTTTTAGGAGGATGGAGAGGTTAATCTGCCATGACCAAATGGAATGAGTTGCAGAGTGTTGTTTCAAGCCTACAGAGTTGGGGAAGCAAAAGACAAATTATCCACTAGATGTACAAGACTTGATGACTGAACACACCAAAGTGATTAGTAACATACCACCAAGTAGACCTCCAAATAGAGGTATTGAGCACATTATTGAGTTGGAGGAGGGTGCAAAACCCGTTATGAACACACCATACAGGCATCCCAAGCAGTTAAAGGATGAGATAGAGAAGACCATAAAGGAGCTACTTGATATACATCATATTCGGCCTAGTAAGAGCTCTTTTGCATCTTTTGTGGTATTAGTTAAGAAAAAGGATGGGACTCTACGTATGTGCATTGACCGTAGTAACAAGACTCGCGAGGACTCGCCAAAACTCAGCGAGTCACGAGTCGAGTCACCCTAGCCGAGTCTTGGGGGCTCGGTCGAGTCCTGCCAAGTCCAAACTAGACTCGCCGAGTTTGGTGGACTCACCAAACTCGCTAAGTCCAGTCGAGTCTTGTCAGCAGAACTTGACAACAAGCAGGGTTTGAAAAGTGTAAAAATTTACATGATATTTAAAGTTAAAACTTGTTTTTTTTTTACTTATTGTGAATGCAAAATGATGTACGCCATGAAGGTTTGTCTGGTTTTGGAGGCCTTAATTTGGGTCGAGGGGCGGAGTATTGCAACAGGGAGAGCACCCAAGGCGCTACCCCGAGACCCCGCTGGGGGTGTTGCCCCCAAACCTCCACAAGGGGCGTTGCCCCTTGACGCCACTGGGGACGCTACCCTTTGACCCCGCTGGGGCGCTACCCCCAAACCCCCACAAGGGGCACTACCCCCAAACCCCCACAATGGGCATTGCCCTTGACCCCACTAGGGACGCTACCCCCAAACCCTCACAAGGGGCACTGCCCCTTGACCCCACTAGGGGTGCTGCAACCAAACCCCCGCGAGGGGCGCTGCCCCTCCACCCCACTAGAGGCACTACACCTAGACCCCCACAAAGGGCACTACCCTTCAACCGCATTAGGGCAATTACCCTGATACTTGAGATTATGGTTGTTGCATCATCCATGACCTATCTTAGACACATTCATAGGAAGGATGTAGGCTCCTTTAAGCCATAGAGTCATAGACTTCTAGTTATTGTTTTGAATCTTTTGATATTTCATATTTATTTGGAACATTTGATGTCACGGATTTCATATTCAATGAATTTTGTATGCATTTGAGTCTTTGACTATATATCTAAGTGTGTTATTTCCTTGAGCAGCTCAACTACAATTTGTGTTTATACTTATATGATCGATGTATACTTGTGTTAGTGACGAGGACCTTAATTGGGTTGATCGGGAGGATAGAGAGACTAAGGCTATAGCCATGGCAGAGGAGGAGGCTAAAGCACGAGCAAACACATCCACGACTAATGTTGGTGAGGGTGGCATGGAGTCACAAGCAGAGACTATGGCTGTAGTTGCTACATCATCTAGGACCCACCTTAGATGCCTTAGTAGGAAGGATGCAAACTCCTTTGAGCCATAGACTTGTAGTTATTGTTTTGATATTTCATATTTGTTTGGAACATCTAATGTCATGGATTTCATATTCCATGAGTTTTGTATACATTTGACTATATTTATATATCTAAGTATGTTATTTCCTTCAATAGCTCAGCTACAATTTGTGTACTTTTTGCTTATGTGATCAATGTATACTTGTGTATGTGATCAAATTTGCTTCTATTTAATGATATTATTGTGTTTTTAAGGTTTATTCAATAAAGGGTGCTTGAAACAAGTTTTAAATCCTTGAAAATCTCTAAATTTCCAAGGATTTTCATTTTGCCAAGTCTGGGCGTCGAGTCCTAAGTCCAGAGTTGAGTCACCCTAGCCGAGTCTGAGCCGAGTCTGAGTCTCGTTACTATGGCATTGACTACCATGCCTTGAATAAGAGAGCCATCAAGAATAGATATCCTATACCGCATATCGATGAGCTGATTGATGAGTTACATGGTGTGTACTTCTCTAAGATTGATTTGAGATCCTGTTACCATCAAATCTGGGTTAGAGAGCAGGACGTAGAGAAGAAAGCCTTTCGATGCCATTGTGGTCACTTCGAGTTCTTGGTTATGCCCTTTGGCTTAACCAATGCCCCTGCTACATTTCAGTCTACCATGAATAGGGTTTTTCGGCATCAGTTGAGGAGGTTTGTCTTAGTGGTTTTTTATGACATCTTGGTTTATAGCAGGATATGGGAGGAGCACCTTCCACACTTGGATACAGTTTTGAACATTCTAGAGGAGTCCTTGTATGCCAAGGAATCCAAATGTGCTTTGGGTTTATCTGAGTTACTGTATCTTACGCACATTATCACTACAAAGGGTGTGCATATGGATCCAGATAAAGTCTAGGCTATTATGGATTGGCCTATTCCAAAGAATCTCACACAACTTAGGGGATTCATGGGATTGTGTGGCTTCTATAGACGCTTCATCAAGGGATTTTCACAGCAGGCAGCACCACTCACCGACTTGACGAAGAAAGTTCATTTGGAGTCTGGACTAATCAAGCACAACAGTGTTTTGAGAAATTCAAGCTTCTGATGAGTACATGCCCAGTTCTTGCTATACCAGATTTTACTAGACCATTTGAGCTTCAATGTGATGCTTTTGGTGAGCGGATTGGTTCAGTTTTAATGCAAGACAAACACCCCATAGTATACAAGAGCAAGAAATTGAGGGGGCTAGAGTGTAGCTACAGCATCTACAATAAGGAAATGTTAGCCATTATGCACGCATTGACTAAATTCAAGCAATACTTAGTTGGCAGCAAATTTTGTGTTAAAATGGATCATAATAGTCTGAAACATTTCCTTGGGCAGCGAGATCTAAATGACTGCCAACAAAAAATGGGTAAGTTACAGGCTTATGACTTTGACATAGCATATGTCAAAGGGAAACAAAATATAGTTGTTGATACGTTGTCTCGTAGACCACATTTGAGCTCCCTTGTTGAGATTGCAGCTGATTGGAGGCACTTCATTTCAACAGAGTATGCTAAGGACCCATGCGCCTCAGGCATTGTTGATGGTGCAGTTCAGGATAGTAGATACTCCATTGTAAATGAGCTCATTAATTACAAGGGGAGAATTCTTTTGGTACCAGGATTGGAGATGAAGAACAAGGTATTGAGGGCCTTTCATGATCTTCCTATGGTAGGACATCCCAATTACTTCAAGACATATAAGCAGATTCGGGAACAGTTTACATGGAAAGGTCTTGAGTCCAAGGTTCTTTAGTATGCGAGAGAGTGCCCTGTTTCCCAGCAAAATAAACAAGAGCACACATTTCCTGCAAGTCTTCTTTGGCCACTCCCCATTCCGGACAAGAAGTGGGAGTGTTTATCTATGGACTTTATTATGGGCTTACCAAAAGCCCAAGGTACAGATTGTACATATGTGGTTATCGATCGGCTTACGAAGTTTGCACACTTCTTTCTGATCTTGGCTACATATTCAACGACACAGGTAGCAAATATTTTCTTTCGAGAGGTATTCAGGCTCCATTGTTTTCCATGGAGTATTGTTAGTGATTGGGACAGCAGGTTTATGAGCCATTTCTGGTAGGAGTTGTTCAGGCTTAGTGGGACCAAGCTTACTCCAAGTATCAGTTACCACCCATAAACGGATAGGCAGACAGAGAATGTTAATAAATGGGTGGAAGGATACCTCTGAAATTACATAGCAAGGCAACAGAAGGCATGCGTGAAGTGGTTACATTTGTGTGAGTATTGTTACAATACCACTCGTCACATGTCCATTCAAATGACACCATTCATGGCTTTATATGGGTATGATGCGCCCAACTTTCTAGATTTGTTGCTAAGTGACAGTAGGGTGCCAAGTGCTAGAGACCTTCAGGAGAATCAAGATATCATGAGATCATTGAGGGAAAATATACAAAAGGCACAAAATCAGCAAAAGCAATATGCAGATCAGAAGAGAGTTGAGTGATCATTTGATATAGGTGATATGGTGTAATTGATGCTTCAACCCTACTGCCAATCCACTCTCAGGAAGAGTGTGTTGTACCCCAAAATTAAAAATTTTGTTACACTTAGACATTTTGAAGAAATGAGTAAAAGTCTTGTTAAATCAGTCAAAAAGGTCAAAATTTTGGTGTACAGGTCTTGCATGAGGGGTAAAAACGCAAAGTTTTCAAAATTTGACGATCTGGGTCTGCTCAGAGCAACTTAATCTACAAAACCCAAATCTGAGTTTTTCATCCCTACTTTTTAGGAAAACTGCTATTTTTAAAAATTTATAAAAATAATAACTTTTACTGGGTTTTTTTGGGTTTCTTTTGAAACAGATACTGGCAAAACTTTCTAAAAATAGTAAGTTGGTCCTTTAGGGTTCAAACTAATTCTGACTGGCTCAAAATACGTCCATATCAGGCTGGTGCAGTCAAAATCCCAAAATAATCAGTTTTGCCCTAGTGGGTCTATTCTACTTTTCCAGAAACATATTAAGAGCTCTGAGGTCATCAATGGAGGTCAGTCGGTTGCCAGGCATCAGATTCGACATTCAAAGCATTCAACAGAAGGCAAGTCGGTGAGCAACCACAAAGAACGAAGGAGAAGGTGAAAATTGTGAAAATTTTATAACACTGGTTGACATGGGCACCCTAGGTGAGAATAGGCGTCCATCTTTTTAGGGCACTAAAAGTTGAAATTAGGGTTTACGCTTCGAATCAAAGTTGCTCAGTTCTCTGCCAGCTCGACAATGCATCCAGCAGTGTAGTCATCAGATTATCCAGTCATCTGAGATTCGAGGCTGAACAAGGAGGATTCACACAGAAGTCAGAATGAAAAACATGTAAATTATCAAAAATTTACTAAGTCTGGGAACTTTGGGCGCCCCTGGTGAAGAAGGGCGCCCAGCTTTTTGAAGCACCTAACTCAGCAGTTAGGGTTTGAGAATATGCTCGATCTCTTCAGCATTTAGCCAGCTTCGCACGCCTATCTCCGTCAACTGTTCAATCTTCAACAAATTCAGACCAAAGAGGAACGTACAGAATGAAAGTTTCAAACTTGAAGATGAAAATCAAATAAAATGGCTAAGTCTGGAAGGTTTGGGCGCCCCAGGAGAGAAGAGGCACCCAAGATTTCAAGGGGTAAAACAGATGAATCTAGAGAAGTAGCTCTAACATGATCTCTTCATAGTTGATCCAACTCTCCCACGAGATATTCAGCGCGTCAATCGGAGTTTGCAATCGCCAGATACGAGAGGCTGAACATAGGGTGAAACAAGAGCGAAATTTTAGAATTCAGAAGCAAACGTGAGAAAGTGAAAAATAAACTAAGTATAGTGAACTTGGGCGCCTCCAGCCAAGATGGGCACCCAAGCTTTTGAAGCTCCAAAACTCATTGTTTGGCGAAGTAGCACCCAGAAGACCCTTGACAATATGTCCTCAACTTCGCAACGAACATAATCATCAGCCCATCTGATGCCCAGATCACCAGATTCGACAAGATCATCTGTAGGGATCATCTGTAGAAGAGGAGTTAATGAAGAAATTGAAGATCATAAAAATGATGAACTCTGGACAAAATGGGCACCCCTGGAGAAGAAAGGCTCCCATAAATTCGAAGGTCGAGATGAAGATTTTAGCAAGAGACGCCTCTAGAACAGTCTTCTCAAAATCAGTCAGGCTCCACGATGAATCCTTCAACTTGCTCATCAGATTAGTCTGCAAGCCGGAAATCAAAGGCGAAGTAGGGGGTCAAAATGGTTAAAAGTTGAAAATACCAAAAAATGACTAACACTGCTTGAAGTAGGCACCCCTAGTCAAGAAGGGCGCCCAACTTCTCATGCCTTCGAGAAATTTGCAAAGTTTTCAAATTTTCAAAATTGCAAAGAGGAAGAAGGCGTCTAAGCTCAATGAGCTGAGATTTTTAGGGTTTTGAAAATAAAAGCAAAAGAAAGCAAACCTATTTCAAAACCCTAAGTCTATTTAACACCTTTCTTTCATGTAATTTTTATTATTTTTGCAAGTAGCATTCAAAGGAGAAAGTTGGAGCAGCAAGTTTGAAGAAATTCTCAAGATTCAAGAGCTCAGTTTGCTGGTTATTCATTAAATTTTTCAGACCAGCAATATAAACCCTTGCTTTTTCATCCAGAAGATCAAATTTTTCAAGGAGAAGGCCAAGGTTTTCCAATTTTCACCCATCTAGGTCTTTTCACTTCATTCTTCTGAAGAAATTTTCAAGAACTTTATCAAGTTGCAGCAGCTGCTTTTTATTTGCATGTCAGTGAAATCCTCAATGCATTCAGTTTTCAACTATCCGGGTCCTCTCAAATCAGTCTTCTGAAGAAAACCCATATCACAGTTTTTTTCAAGAAAGTTTCAAATCCTAGGGTTGGCTACTTTTTCGATCAGCCATCTATATTTTGCAAATCTAATCAACTGGGTCCATTTCTAATCATATTCAGAACAAAACCCAGGTGCCAACTTTTTTCGTGAAAAATTGAAGAAATTAGGGTTTGCTGCTTTTTCAGGCAAAATTCAAAATTTTCGAAAACGGACGATCTGGGTTGTCTTGCAACGAAATTCTGAGCAAAATCCATATCTCAGAAAAATTTCAAAAAATTTGTTCATTGGAGCAAGAAAATCAACTTTCTAAAAATAGTAAGTTGCTCAAAACTTGTCTGAACATAGGAGAGTTTACAGTCATTCTTCAAGGTTTCCGAAATGGAGTACACTCCCCATGTTTTCAAGACTGAATCAGCTCTCTATCATGATTTCATTAAAACAGCTGAGACAGACTTGCATCATATCAAGCCAGTGTTTGATTTACACGCTTTGGGGAGCGCAGGCAACACCTCAATCAAAAACCTGGGGCATTCTGGACTCCTCACAGCAGCGTCTATCCCTATATCAGTTCAGAGTCTTGAGTTCGTAATCGCTTGCATCAAGCATTACAACCCGGCTACAAGAGAGATTCAATCAATTGATGGCAGATTGATATGATCGACAAATGTTTCTCCATTCCCCCTTGGCCTGAAAGTGTCACTATCTTAAAGGGCAAATGTGAGAGGATGTGGGAGATGTATAAAGAAAAATACAACAAGGAGATTGTACTGAAGTGAATGAAAGAAAAACATAAGACTTTGCCAAGTCACACTTCCATGATGTCAACAAGGTTTGAAAAAGTGGCCAATGAGGTCGAAGATTTCCTTAGGTCAGTGGCAGATGGTGAAGATATTTTAGAAAAGCGGTGTTTTGCTATTGATGGCATAGATGCACTGAACTGGGACACAGTTTCCTGCTTTTTAGCGGATGTGATCGAGCTTTAAAGCAGCTTTCTTCTAGAAGCTTTCTTTTTGCTTTCTTTCTATTCTTGGAATAATTCTTATCCATTCTTTGGGAAGAGAAAGAAGATAAATGTAATAGTTGGCGTTTCTCGCTTTTTCTACTTTCTTAGGTGTTAGATGTTATCTTCTTTCTAGATTTAGAAATAAAGCTTGCTTGATGAACAAGCCTTAGATTGTGAAAGCAACGAGATTTTAGGGTTCCCTACTCCTCTGCTTGTCTATAAATAAGAGCCTTTGCTCATTAGTTTCTTTAACCATGCTAGTGATAACAAAACGTTGAGCCTATTGTGCCTTCTATCTGTTACTCAAGTGTTGTTCAATTGTTTTATGATAGCCAATTGTTGAGTCTCTTTTAGCCAATAAGAAGTTATTGTAATTGTTGTTCGTATTGTGTAAGAACAAGATTGCAAGCCTCTTTAGCTGCAATTTCTTGTTCCAGGCATGTTAGAAGTAAGTTTTGTTCCAAAAGTTTGAGTAATAAAATCATGAGCCTCCTTTGCCTTGATATAACATCTCAGATTTCCGTTATTTGTGTTCTACTTTTATGATCTTGATTTCAGCTTACATTGAAGTGTGTAGATGTTTGTTGAGAAAGAGTTTATTGAAGTATTTTGTCAGAAATCAACCTTGTTCATTTCTAGTTTCTCTTGCTCTACATTTTACTCGAGAAGTTAGAAACGTCTTTAGTTTAAGTTAGTCGTAGTTGAAGTTCTTTAAACGGAAAATCTCAGCTGCGGCGTTTGTGTTTAATAAATCTTGTGCTCTAAGCTGATCAAAAAGATAGGCAACTTAGTTCTTAGTTTACTTTCTTTCAACACCATCAGCAAGAGGGAGCTTCCCCTCCTAATTTGAAGAGCAGTTTTACTGTGCATAGTTGTCCGTTTCAAATACGCATTCCAGAGGTGCAAATTTAAACGCCAACAGAGTGGTGACTAGAAGCTCAAGCCACTTTATTATGGTTCTTTCAGGATTACCAAGCATGTGGGAGAAGTGGCTTACGAGCTAGAGTTATCGACAAACAATAGAGTGCATAATGTATTTCATGTGTCGCACCTCAAAAAGGCGTTAGGACACAATATTATTCCCTCTACAGCTCTACCACCCCTTGATGAGCAGGGGAAGTTGATATTAGTATCTGAGGCCATCATTGATTTCAGAGAACGTCATTTGCGGAGACGAGTCATCACAGAGTATTTGATCAAATGGAGGGACTTTTTGGTAGAGGATGCTACATGGGAGAGAGAGAAAATCTTGCAGCATCCAAAGTTGAGATTGCTTGGGGACAAGCAATTTCAGGGAGGGTGGACTGTAATTTCCCTTTCTTAGCTCGCCGTATCTCGTTGGATTAGCCTATCATCTGACCCTTGTAGGCTAATATTGTTGTTTAGAGGATCCTATGTTGGAGTTATTCCGCTCTTCAGGTGGCAGTTTGCAGTGTTTTTCTCTTTAGACCCTTAGCATCATTCAGTCACTTGTTATTCAATAGTTTCTGGCTCCGTTTTGATGCACTTACTATTTATAATAAGTCAATTGAGAGATAGAGGCAACCTTTCTATTTTTGGCAAGTCAGCTGAGTGAGCAGATGACACAGTGGGTTACCTCCTGGCACTGTCAAATTCAGTAGATGATGACTATTGTTGGATAGATGGCCTTTTTTTATTATTAAAGATATACTTTAATAATAATAATTAACATTCAAAAAGTGCATATTATATGGTTTAATTTGACTTTATTTTAAAGGGGGTCATAAGTGACATACAGTCAAATATTAAAGTAATAATTTAAGTGCCCAAGTGAGATATAACATGAAGTCAACTAAAAAGAAAATGTTTTATATTATTTTAATGAACAAAAACAACCTTGGGAATCGTGCTTTTCAAGGAGGTATAAAAGGTTTCTTGAAAAAAGCTTTCATTCATTCGACGCTTATGATTTTTGAGAGGCTTTGGTTTGTGCGCATGCACAAGTGTTTTTGCTGCTGCAACTGGTCTTGGGGAACAAATTTCTCCTTGATATTGCTTACTACAGATCTGAAAGAGCATCTAAGGTTTACAAATTATTGGAGACTTTGATCACAAGTCTCATTGTGCTGATTGGAGGTTTTAACATCATTAAATTCAAGGCTTTGTGAAGAGTTTCAGATTCTAGAAGAGAAATCTTTTGGAGGGTTTTAATGGATGTTTGTACCTTGTTGGGCCGTACATCTACACCAAACTGAGCCGTACAAATCAGTCACTGCCAAGCCGTACAGTTCTGGATGCTAGGCGTTTTTCTCCTAGGATGAAACGCCTAAGGAAAGGGTCTGAAATCTTTATGTTTGAGGGCGGCTGGGTCATAATATTCATTGCAATGTGTTTCAGAGGTGGAGAAACCTGACTTGCAAGCTTGGTGTCCATTCGATGAGGGTTACAGCTGCTGTCAATCATTTCCAGATTTGCATTTTCATTTAGCTATGGCTGCTCCGGGTATGAGACAATGGTTAAGCTTTATTAAATACATCTGAATTCAAAGAGCTATTTGCATTTGCATTATTAGAGAAAAATCTGATCATAATAGATTGAGTATTGGCCTAGCTTTAGTTTCAGATTTCCCCTAGTTTGCTACATTTGCATTTCTTTTATTTGTTCTAGCATCCTTATTGTAAAAAGAAACACAAAAAAAGCAAAACATTCAAAAAAACAAAAAAAGTTCAGTCAAGGCAGAACAGTCTGTAAATATCTCAGGAAGGGCTGGGATATTTCATAAAACAACACTTCGAAAGATCAAGATTTGAAGAAAAAATGAGAAAAGGAACATAACAACAAAAAAACAAGCGTGACACAAACATATCCTAGAACCCTACAAAGGGAAAAACCAGTCCTTGAAAGCAAACACTCAAGGTATTATCAGAAACTATATGTTACAATACATTATCATAACTTAGGTGCTTCAATGAGAGCAACACTCTACAATCTAGAGGCATTCTAACAACATAACCGTACATAAACATGTGCCCAATACCTCCAACCCAAACATCTAATATGTAGGCAATGGTAATCTTAGAAACCACCAATGATTTCCAATACCGTGGTCCAAAACAATAAGCACAATTTGGGCGAACAAATTGGTCCAAGATTCCCATGTCCCATTCACAATGAGTCCAACTTTTCAAAATACTATGTAACTCCTCAAGGGAAATAATTAACTTACCAAACTTGAGGCCTCCAGTATGGTCCATTCAAACCTCTTGAAAGAAGTTCTCACACATCAATTTTACAACTTATAAACTGGTCAAAGGTATTCTATGACTTTCCTAGTCCCCTTTGAAACTCCCTTTTACATGCTCTTATGCTCTACAAATTCTTTACGCACTTTACAATGTCATAGATGCTCTTACACATCTTACATCACATAGATGCTCATATACACATCATAATACAATTGATAAGTGGCAAAGAATGCTAGTGTGGAATCTCAAGATTACATTCGAGAGAGACATCCATTTCCTATGAGTACATTATTTACAATATTTCAAATATTAAATAAACCCAACTAGACCTAGGAGATGCAAGTTGTAACACACACCTTGTGTAAGAACTCGTCTCCGTCCAACTTCTAAAACTTTGTACTTCTGATGAGGGGTTTTGAATCTGTTTGTGTTTTTTTTGTATATTTGTCTTTTTTGTGTATTTTTGAAATATAATGCTAGAACGAAATAAAATACTAGAAAATGTAATATAAAACCCTACTGCAGCAAATAGATAATTTCATTGATTCACTTTTGAAAGCTTTTACAATAGGGCATACCCGGAATAGAATCTTCTAATATTGAATGATGAAGAAAACCTTATTCTGAACTTTCCTATAAATCCGATGAACTACAAACTTGACCTCTGGATGAAGCCAACAGTTAAGCACCTTCAGCTGATATTTTACAACTTCAGAATTGTTGGCGTTTAAATTTGCACCTCTGGAATGTGAATTTGAAACGGACAGCTATGCACAGATGAATTGCTCTTCAAATTAGGAGGGGAAGCTCCCTCTTGCTGATGGTGTTGAAAGAAAGTAAACTAAAAACTAAGTTGCCTATCTTTTTTATCAGCTAGAGAACAAGGTTTATAAAACACAAACGCCACAGCTGAGATTTTCTAATCTAAGAATTCCAACTATGACTAACTTAAGCTAATGGCGTTTCTAATATTTCAAGTAATACGCAGAGCAAGAGAATTAGAAATGAACAAGGCTGATTTCTCTGACAAAGTGCTTCAATAAACTCTTTCTCAACATACATCCACACACTTCAATGCAAGCTGAAATTAAGATCACAAAAGCATAACACATATAACGGAAATCTGAGACATTATACCAAGGCAAAGGAGGCTCATGATTTTATTTCTCAAACTTTTGGAACAAAATCTACTAAAAACATGCCTGGAACAAGAGTTTGCAACTAAAGAGGCTTGCAATCTTGTTCTTACACAATAGGAACAACAATTACAACAACTCCTTGTTGGCTAAAAGAGACTCAACAATTCGCTATCATAAACACATTTGAACAACACTGAATAACAAATAGAAGGCACTTAGGCTCAGCGTTTTGTTATCATTAGCATGGTTAAAGAAAACTAATGAGAAAAGGCTCTTATTTTTAGGCAAGCAGAGGAGTAGGGAACCCTAAAATCTCCTTGCTTTTACAATCTAGGGCTTGCTCAACAAGCAAGCTTTATTTCTAAATCTAGAAAGCAGATAACATCTAACACCTAAGAAAGCAGAAAAAGCAGGGACTGCCAACTATTACAATTTATCTTCTTTCTCTTGTCAAAAAATGGATAAGAATTGTTCTGAGAATAGAAAGAAAGCAAGAAGAAAACTTCTAGATGAAAGCTTGCTTTAAATCTCAACGACATCTGCTAAAAAGCAGGAAACTGTGTCCTGGTTCAGTGCATCTATCCCATCAATAGCAAAGTTGCGTTTTTCCAAGATATCTTCTCCATTTGCAATTGATCTTAGGAAATCTTTGACCTCATTGGCTACTTTTTCAAATTTTGCTGACATCATGGCAAGGTGATTCATTCTGCCACCAACTGTATTGCTACTATCACAGCTGCGAACAACACTCTGAAATTGAGTTTGTACTTCATTAAGCCCAACATAAGAACCATCTTCAAGACTGTACCGAGAAGGGATCTCAATCACAAACTCTTGGATGAAAAGAAGAACTTCGATCACCCTTTGTCTGTAGGCAAGAAACTCCTTGGATATCCTCTCGTAGGTTTTAACCTTAGAGACATGATGCTCTCTCCAAGCAAGGATCTGCCTCTTGTGTTCCTTTGAAGCCGCTGAACCATAGGCTGTATCCAAATCAGCAATGATGATTTCATGCCTTGGTTTTACTTCAGCCACTGATTGTTCAAACCCTTGGATTCCTTGACGTAGTTCATGAGTGTTTTCTCTCAACTGAAACATCTGTGCCAAGATATCCTTTCCTCTGACAATGAAACTCTCGATCCAGTCTTGAGTTTCCTTCCTACAAATAACCAACTACCTCAACTGATGATGATCAGCTAGTGTCTCTAAAACCTGGGGCAGCAGCTGGGTCGCCTGCGATGAGCCATGGACGAGGTTAGAAATATAAAGCCTGTGCTGTTGGATTTCAGCCTTGAGGGCTGCTTTGTCTTCCCCATACTTGAGTACTCTTTCCTGAAGGCTTTCAAACACAACTCTGAATAGACTGGCATCTGCATGTTTGGTGTTTTTACCAAGGTTAGCCTTAACCATCACGAAGTCATCCATATCAACTTCATCTCTGTTCTTGTCCTTTGGGGGTAATGCAGCCTCCATGACTCTCACCATCAGGATTCCTATCAAAGTGAACTTGCTTCTTTGCTTTCTTCTTAGGAGATTCCTAATAGATGTTATCAAGGTCATCAAAATTCACCTAATATGAAGGTCTTCTTCTCACCCTTCCCAAGGAGCTCTCAGGCTAAGACACGGTAGCATCTTTACTAACTTCCTTAGGAGGTACAATTGCAATTTCATCATCTTCAATATCTAGGTCAATATGGATTGGTGAAGACCCTGTCAGTGGTATAGAATCATGTGCTAAGGGCGCTTCTTTTGTCTCCTTCTGAGGTATAGGCTCTTCTAGAGGAGCTTCTGCTTCAACCATTGATGGCTCCTGTATGACTATACCTAAGAAGTCTAGCCTCCTTACATTTTTGGTCAACTTGCTGCCCTTCACACCATCTTGAGACTGACTTGTGCCTTTCCCTTTTGATTGTGCTCTGGAAGAGGAGGGAAGTGATGGTTGTACCCTTGGTGGCTCTGCTGCTGGTATAGACTTCTTCCTTTCGAGAACTAGGAAGACCTTGCTATACTTGAGAACTTGCCTTGTCCTTTCTTTGACTTAGAGGGATTCCTTATTAGCCCAATTGACCTGAGGAAGGGGCTGGTCTTCAATTCGCTTTTGAGCATACATCGGGAGGAGCACATCCTCATCGTCATCTGACAATCCTTCGATATCCTCTGTTAGGCAGTCTTTCATCTGGTAAAGAGTGAGCCTTCTGTAACTACGCCTCCGCACCTCAAACTCATCTGTACAATTGGCCCAAAAATCTTCAAGGGTGGATATGTGAGCATAGTTTCTCTCAAGTCGAGCCGCGTAGACTCCATGAGGATCATACGATCGTCTCTCGCTATAAGGCTTGAGACCAAGTTTGTCTAATTCATCTCCCATGGTTTTAGCGTCTGTTGCTGTCCTGCATGTATAGATTCCCAGTCCCAATGGAAAATTGAGGGCAAGTTTCTTTCTATTCCTCAAAAACGCATGGTCATCATGTGCTTGCCTTAAGAACTCCATGAAGACAATTTCGTCTAATGGGTACCTTGGTAGCATCAGTGGGCCACCAGAATAGCCATAGACTCTGAGATAGGTGAAAGTAGGAAATTGTATGAACCAATCTGCCCACTCCGCCATCGCTGC
This sequence comes from Sequoia sempervirens, assembly GCA_007258455.2. Classification (NCBI taxonomy): domain Eukaryota; kingdom Viridiplantae; phylum Streptophyta; class Pinopsida; order Cupressales; family Cupressaceae; genus Sequoia; species Sequoia sempervirens. Next base: position 89,637 of record VDFB02259413.1, read on the forward strand.
CCTAGCGACTGAAGAGATACGGACGTGCAATTCATTGTCCACGTCCTGCACTGTGTACATCAGGGAAGCCTCATTCACCCTTTTGTAGTGATGCAGTGACTTCATGAATTCCAACTGAGGATAATAGTTGTAGATATGTTGTACGCTCAATGATCCCTCAGTGTTCAACCCTCTGAATTGACCTTGATAGGCCACTAGGTGGACTAGGTAAGAAACCATATGGAACTCGTGAATTTGGAAATACTCTGTTATCTATTGATGGAGGCTATCACTGATCAAGGTGGGCCAATTGTAGAACTCAGTCTTCATGATATGGGGTATGGCGTAGAACATCCAGGGCTAAAACTTTGTAGCATCTTCTGATCCAGTTACCTTGTTGAGCAAGGTGATTATGATAGTAATCTCATCTTTGAATTCGCCTCGCCCGATGTTCTTAGGCAAAGTCTTATGCTTCTCCTTCATCCACCTTTGAGCAATCTTCTTGCTATATTTGTCCTTGTGCATTTCCCACATCCTCTCACATTCGCCCTTTGAGATAGTGACACTTTCAGGCCAAGGGGGAATGGAGAAACATTTCTCGATCATGTCAGGCTTCAAACTACAAATCAACCTGCCATCAACTGATTGAATCTCCCTTGTAGCCGGATTGTAATGATGGATACAAGCGATTACGAACTCGTGACTCTGAACTGAAATAGGAATAGACGCTGTTGCGAGGAGTCCATAGTGTCCCAAGTTCTTGATTGAAGTGTTGCCTGTGCTCTCCAAAGCGTGTAGATCAAACACCGGCTTGATGTGATGCAAGTTCGTCTCAGCTATTTTGATGAAATCATGGTAGAGAGCTGATTTAGTCTTGAAATCATTGGGAGTGTCTTCCATTTCAAAAACCTTGAAGAATGACTATAAACTCGCCTAGGTTCAAACAAGTTTTGAACAACTTACTATTTTTAGAATGTTGGTTTTCTTCCTCCAACGGACGAATTTTTCGAAAATTTTCTGAGATATGGGTTTTGCTTAGAATTTTGTTACAAGACAACCCAAATCGTCTGTTTTTGAAAACTTTGAATTTAGACTAAAAAAGCAGCAAACCCTAATTTCTTCAATTTTTCACGAAAAAAGTTGGAACCTGGGTTTTGTTCAGAATGCAATTAGAAATGGACCCAGTTGATTAGATTTGAAAAACGTTGAGGGTTGATCGAAAAAGCAGCCAACCCTAAAATTTGAAATTTTTTTAAAAAAGTTGTGATATGGGTTTTCTTCATAAGACTATTTTGAGAGAACCCAGATGATCAAAAACTGAATACACTGAGGATTTCACTAACATGCAAATAAAAAGCAGCTGCTGCAACTTGATGAATTTCTTGAAAATTTCTTTAGAAGAATGAGATAACAAGACACAGATGGCTGAAAATTGAAAATCTTGGCCACCTTCTTCAAAAATTTGATCTTCTAGATGAAAAAAGCATGAAAAAGCAAGGCCTTATGCTGCTGGTCTGAAAAATTTGATGAAGAATTTGCAAACTTCAGTTCTTGAATCTTGAAAAATTTCTCCAAACTTGTTGCTCCAACTGTATCCTTGGAATGCTACCTGCAATAATAATGAAAATTGCATTCAAGAGGTGTATTAAATAGACTTAGGGTTTGAAATAGGTTTGCTTTCTTTTGCTTTAATCTTCAAAAACCCTAAAATTGGCCTAGTCAATGAACTTAAACATCCTCATCCTCTTGCAATTTTGAATCTTTTTTGAAAAATTTGAAATATTCACTAAGGCATTGAAAGTTGGGCGCCCTTCTTGGCTAGGGGCGCCCATTTGCTTCAGACTTAGCCATTTTTTGAGTTTTTCAACTTTTCTTCCTTTTTGACCCCTGATTTGATCCTGATTTCTAGATGTTTAGTTGATCCAGTGGACGAGCTAAATGATTCGTCGCGAAGCTCGACTGAATCTAGAAAGATCATTCTGGAGGCATCTTCAACTAGAAACTTCGTTTAGGCCTTCAAAATCATCGGAGCCTATTTCCTCCAGGGGCTCTGAACTTTCACAGTGTTAGCCATTTTTGCATGATTTTCAATTTCTTCATATCCCTTTGATCTTCTGATGAAATCTTGATTCTGAGGGCTACGTTGATCAGATTGACTGGCTGACAGATTCATTGGATAGCTTGGTTGAATTCGACGAGGTGATCTTAGAGGCCTTAGCAACAAATTCCATCATTTCTAACCTCAAAAGTTTGGGCACCCTTCTTCTGCAGGGGCACCCAACTTGACCAGACTTAGCCATTTTAGCATTTCTTCATCAACTCTCTTCTACAAATGATCTCACCAAATCTAGTGACCCAGAGCTCGGATTGGTTGATGGTTGGGCTTGTTGTCGAGCTGAAGAGAAATCAAGAGGGGTCTCCTGGGAGTCACTTCATCAGAAAGTTCAATTTGAGGCATCAAAAGCTTGGGTGCCCCTAGCAAGTTGGGGCACCCAACTTCACCAGAGTTAGCCAATTTCTCTATGTTTTCACCTTTGCTTTTGAATTTTGTCTTTTACCTTGTGTCGAACCCTCTGTTCAGCCTCTTGCATCTAAAGACTGCCATCTCGGATTGACGTGTTGGAGATCTTGTTCGAAAGCTTGATCAAATCTGATAAAGTCGCATTAGAGCTTTACTAGCGGATTCATCTGTTTGGACACTCAAAAACTTGGGCGCATTTCTCCTTCAGGAGCGTCCATTTGCTCCAGACTTAGAAAATTTTCATTAGATTCTATCTTTAGATACAAACCTTCATTCTATACCTTCAACTCTGATCTAGATTTGCTGGAGATCGGCTAGTCCAATGCCCTAATGAAGATATTCATTGTGAAGCTGATTGAATTCCGAAGAGATTGAGCATTTTAGCAAACACTAACTGTTGCATTAGGACCCTTAAAAAATTGGGCGCCCAAAGTTCCCAAACTTAGTAAAATTTTGATGATTTTCATGTTTGTCATTCTAACTTCTGTTTGGATCCTCCGTATTTGATCTTGAATCCCGGACGACTAGATGATCCGATGACTGCATCGTTGGATTCGTTGCGGAGCTGGAAGAAAACTGAGCAACTTTGCTTCGAGGCTTAAACCCCAATTTTATGATTTAATGCCCTAAAAAGATGGGCGCCTTTCTCCTTCAGGGGCGCCCAAGTCAAGCATACTTAGTCAAATTTTCACAGTTTTCATCTTCTTTCCTCGTTCTTCATGCTTGCTCACCAACTCACCTTTTGTTCTGATCTTGAAACTTGATTCTGACACCTGGCAGTTGACTGACCTCCATTGATGACTTCGGAGGACCCGATATGCTTATGAAAAAGTAAAATAGACCCACTAGGGAAAAACTGATCTTTTTGAGTTTCTGACTGGACCAGCCTGATATGGAAGTACTTTGAGCCAATCAAAATCAGTTTGAACCCTAACAGACCAACTTTCTATTTTTATAAAATTTTGCCAGCACCCATTTCAAAAACCAAAAAAACCCAGGAAGTTACTATTTTAAGGAAATTTCTAAAAATAGTAATTTTCTTAAAAATAGGGATGAAAAACTAAGATCTAGGTTTTGTAGATTAGGTCGCTCTAAGCAGACCCAGATCGTCAGATTTTGGAAATTTTACATTTTAATCCCTCATGCAAGACATGCACACCCAAATTTTGACCTTTTTGACAGATTTAACAAGACTTTCCCTCATTTCTTTAAAATGTCTAAGTGTAACAAAAAATTTAATTTTGGGGTACAACAAGAATGTTGTTGCAATGAAGCAGCTACGCTCTCCAATGCCAATACGTTGGCAGAAAACCCTAGGCCTCCCTTCCCCAAACGCCAAAGAGAAATCATAAAACAATTATCAAATCCTGGATGATTAAGAAATGAGCTCTTAAATCCCTTTTTATTCTTTTCCTAGAGAGCTCAAACACTTCCCTTGTCAATGTGGGAAAAAAGATATATTCCCACTTTAATTTTCCACTTAACACACTTTATCAAATTAAAGTGACTTCATTATTATAAAGTTACTTTACAACTTTATAATATCATTAGAATATTTAAATAAATCACTTAAGTCACTTAAACTTTAATATGTCTTGAAATACTTGTCTGATTGCTATGTCGTCTTAACCATGAGTAGACTCTCCTTGTTCTCCATGTGATTCGATGCCCGTCTAAAAAAAGAAACCCTAAATAGTGACTTCCTATAAATAGTAAGTATGTGAAACTGAGTCAATCGAAAGCTAAGCTTGAACGCACACGAGGCGCTTAAGGAGAAAACCACTAATCACTGCCAAAAGGGACGCTCTAACCAGACATATTAGCCAACGAGGGCCAGGAATAGGCTAAATTCACCGAACTTTTATGCTTGCGAAATTGGGGACATTATAGTCCGCCCTTGCTGAAATTGCTTGTCCCCAAGCAATCTCTACTACAAAGAAACCCAACTCCTTGAAAGGCCCAAAAGAACTGTGTCCCATACATCTCTAACTATCTCTTTTAGCATCAACAAAAACACAACTGCGCAAGTTATCCCTAGATCCCAAACCCAAAATGAAGGTCTATCGTATCTGTCATCCTCAAACTTCCACTGCACTCTACTGCCCCCAACTCCACCATGTTGAAAGTGGTTAAGTAACCCAATGGGACCCATCCAATACTTAAAGCGCAACCTGTCATCACTTGGACCCCAATACAATTTGAACTCACATCCATCTGTCATGTGGAGACAAGAACATCTAGAAGTATCTGCTATACCAAATCTCTCTTTGTCCTCTGTTAAACCCCCATGGATGTGATAACTAGCCAAGCCATCATGCCAACTGACACCATAGTCACTCTGCAGCATAGAAGTAGCAAACCCTGTTGGATACCTAACTGCATGATGGATAACTGCTTGTTGTCCTTGCAAGCAATTCCCCGCAAACAACTGAGTCGAGTACTTGCAGTCGCTAATCCCGTCTTCTGAAGATGTTAAACTCCCATCCCACAATGGAAGGTATAATCTCGGAGCCAATCCACATTGATGCATCATCAAGTCCTTCGCGTGTGCATCAAAAGAATAATGATGAGCACTCCTCACTGTGTAGTTGCGATAAAAAACTCCAACCTCAATCAATGGCTCATCACTAGCAATACAGGAGTCGGGCAGCTGATCATTCTGACTCTGAGACACAACAAACTGGCGTCCAAAATCAGCTACATGGGATGAGGTAATAGTTTTGCTTCCAAGAGAGAGAAACAAATCCACATGAGAGCCATACTCCCAACCAGATGACACTCTCCAAGTCCCCTGTGAAGATGATGGAGTAGCATTGTGTACTAACACAAAACTCTCTAGAGAATCCACCACAGCCACACGAGCTATCAGCTATCGGACCTTCATCATCTGTCATAGTTCTGACCACAAGTGAGCCTGATGTAACATGTGGTTTTTTGCTGCTCTCAATCAAAGTATTCCATTCAACCGAGTCAACTGCCCCTGTATCCAGAATGGATGTTACCACATCCTCACTACAACCCGTGGATGTCAAATCATGACCAACTGCCATTGTACGAAACTGTGTTGTAACTGCAACTGGTGGAGACTGTGCCAAACTCAACTCCACAGTAAGTTCCTCCAACCGTGATTGCAACTCCTGAAGGGCCAACTGAGCGCTCTGCAATGAGTCCATAATCACCTCAAGCTCATGAGTGAGCTCGTCAACCTCCTCCTCCTTCCCCTTTAGCGCATCATAGCAAATACAATCCCACTCGAGAAGATAGTCCCTATCAGCAAGTAACTGCAAAAAATTATGTTTCATTAATCCAATAGCTTCTCGTAGTGTATGGAACTCTGCAAGGGAAAGGTTGCTATTACCATGCTCATCTGACATAGGAGTACCCTAACCATAAGTTGCCAACATCTGTTGAGCAACATCAAAATGCTCCAAAGCTGTAACAATCATATCATCACTAACCTTCAACTACCCCGCCAGTGATGATACCCCTGTGACTCATCATTTCCACCCAAATCCGCACTATAGTAAGAGGGTGAATCCTCATCACTCACCTCCTAATCAGCAATATCATGCATGCTATCATCAGTGCACTCATCAACAGCTAAGGTACTACTGCTATGTACCTCAAAGGATGGCTCAATTGATAAGGTAGAAGGTGCTGATATGATAGTATCTTCACACACTTCCACTTCCAATGTAACTATATCATCATTCAACTCACGATTCTGGGATTCTATGCCAACACATGAACCTTCTAGCTTGTTTTCTAATGTGTGATCTGGAAAATCAGATTTACCATGACATGAATCCTCGACATACAATGCATCACTAGTACCCAATTCCTAAGTACTTTCATGTAATGACTCCATAGTAGCATCTTGCACCTATGAAGTCACTGCTACCTCATGCTGATGCAAAATTTCATCACTGCTGTCATGTAGATCAGAATTATGATGGGTCATATTCTCCATACAATCCTCATGTTTGATATTCACCTCTTGCATGTCAATACTCAAATTAACTCCCACAATCTTTTTTGTACTTGCCATGACAACTAAACCAATGTTGTGCTCAAGAGGACTGTTGACCTTAAAATCATAATTTTTATCATGATTGATAACAACTTCTTGAGTGCTGAAAGTATCAACTTTCTAGGGTTCCACCATACTGTTTTCATGATGTAAAATTTCCTTATCAACCACCATTTCAGTTTCAATCCATGTCCAACTGTAGGTTGAAGTTCATGATCTTCTAATTTATTCCTATTTAACCCAAACACATCAAAGAGACTTTCAAATACTTCACCTGTAGAGATCTCATGTTCTGACTCAGATTCTTCATGATTACTTTGCTGGTCGGATTTTTCAGGTTCTGAATCCTGATAGGGTGCCTATATTATTCTGTTCGCCTTGCCCTTAGGTCTCGAAAGGCAATCATGGTTTGCATTGTAAGGCCCTTTGCAATAGAAACACAACTTCTTTTTGTTTTCTGATGAGCTTCGTCTTGAAATGGAATCTTCAAACTGCTGCAAGCTACGAGCTAATCTTTGTTGTGAAAGCATAAGTTTTTGTTGAATATTATTTAAGGCGCTCTCAACACTTAACTGCTCACATTTCTTTGTTTTGCTCCTTTGCTTGTTATAATCCATCCAATGCTCCATATATTGCTCGAAGTCTAAATGATCTTTGACCTTATCTAAAAATGCTCTATACTCCTCATAAGCAACCATTACCTTATCAACAAATTTAGGAGCCATAATTCTGAATTTTTTGAATTCTTACCTTAGGAAATTTCGTCAAACAGTTGTAGGTAAACTCCTTAACTGTTGTTGAATGCTTTTTCTGTTTTGTTTTGCCTTCTTTGTTTCGGTTTGTGTGATGATCAAATGCATGAAAAGACTCGTTTAACATGCCCAACAACTTTGATAATGTAATATGGATGAGATGCAAAGCATTCTACTAACCTTACAAGCTTATAAATGACTGGAATCTGACGCAAATATTTGAGTCTAGCAAGGAGACATTTGGTCAAACAATTGTCATCCCATCCACTACTTCTTATTGCAATTCAAAGATTGATGACAATAGTGCAACAGATCAATTCCACAAGAAACAGCTTCTCATTTACCATGCCACTCAGAAAACAATGTATGTGATTATGATGAATGCAAATACTATAACTACAACGATAGCTCTATTTGAGGGGCACAATACGCTAAAATGTGAACTATCAAACAACTGTGTAAGACAGCAATATAATATAAAGATATTTTGAATGCAAGTCCAGTGCCAAACTATCTGAGACAATAATTAAGCTCCCTATAGACCAACGATGAAAATATAGTTGCAGATGTCAATGATGGCCATAATAAAGAACCTGGTTATGTCACTAGCAATATATGATTGCTCGATTCCTCCAATTCAGTCGAGCTTTTCCTAACATAAGTGATGATGGCGGCTTCTTGTAATTTCAAAGACCACGATTTACATTGAACACTTCATACATCCTTAATGGTCTCGATTTCGATTCTCAATGAATAGCCTTAAGCTACTTGAGGTCCAACGTCGTCATTTGGATGCATACACGTCTTCTAGTAATCCACTTATTGTACCTACATCAAAAACAACTTGTCTCTTCTTGAGCTTGTCTTTATTCGTAAGCTCCTTAATTCGCTTTTTCTGTAGGCTGCGATGGTTATTAGACTCACGTGAATAATATCTGAGCTGCCTGCATGTCTATCAGGCCTTTGTTTCAATTCGTCATTATATTATTTATATTCTATCAGTTCTTTCATTAGAGGCGATATCCTAATGTCATGGCCATGACACTCCCATCTATTTTGTTCTCTGTGTTGTTGTCTTCATCCGCCAGTTGACTCAAAGCAAGTCCCAATAGGAGAGTGAAGGGCGTCTATTTTTTCCTTGTCATTATTAAGCTGCTCATTCACTACCAAAATTTGTCTTATCTCCAAAGTTGTCGCCAGCAAAGAACCCTATCTCCCATTTATAAGACTATCACTCCATTCTATTGCTCTTGATGTTCTAGTGACAAAAAGAACAACCAAGCAGCTCCTGATTCTACCTTTATTAATTTTGGCTCTTTGTCTTTATCGAATGTCCAGCCTTTGTTAGCTTCAAAACATCTGAATGAATTTGTCTTCTTCCATCTAGGCCATGAATTTTATGTCTAGATCTGACTTTTGTCTCATCCGGAATATGATGCCCAAAAAAATACGATTTTGACAAGAGTAAATCAATTTCCCAAAACAAATCGCTTCTTTTCTTTTTCTAAAATATTTGCAACTATTATCACTCTGCAAATAAGCAAATCATTCACCAGACTGAATTTGATAACATGAAATATGTGCTCATAAATTTCAATGGTTCCTTTCTATAAATCGAACCAATAAACTGCCTGAAAATAACCTTTAAATCTGCAATTGAAATATCAGACCTTCCACAAATGTAATCATTTCCCCAACAAGCTGGTAGGAAACCACTCTAATTCCATTGTAGGAACTCGTCTCCTTCCAACTTCTGAAACTCTTTACTTTTGATGAGGGGTTTTGAATTTGTTTGTGTTTTTTTTGTATATTTGCTTTTTTTGTGTATTTTCGAAATATAATGCCAAGCATGAAATAAAATACTGGAAAATGTAATATAAAACCCTACTGCGGCAAATAGATAATTTCATTCATTCACTTTTGAAAGCTTTTACAATAGGGCATATACCCGGAATGCAATCTTCTGATATTGAATGATGAAGAAAACGTTATTCTGAACTTTCCTGTAAATCCGATGAAGCACAAACTTGACCTCTGGATGAAGCCAATAGTTAAGCACCTTCAGTTGATACTTCACAACCTCATAATGTTGTTGCAATGAAGCAGCTACGCTCTCCAATGCCAATATGGTGGCAGAAAACCCTAGGGCTCCCTTCCCCAAACACCAAAGAGAAATCATAAAACAATTATCAAATCCTGGATGATTAAGAAGTGAGCTCTTAAGTCCCTTTTTATTCTTTTCCTGGAGAGCTCAAACACTTCCCTTCTCAATGTGGGATAAAAGATATATTCCCACTTTAATTTTCCACTTAACACACTTTATTAAAATTAAAGTGACTTTATTATTATAAAGTTACTATGTAACTTTATAATATCATTAGAATATTTAAATAAATCACTTAAGTCACTTCATCTTTAATATATCTTGAAATACTTATCCGATTGCTATGTCATCTGAACCAGGAGTCGACTCTCCCTGTTCTCCATGTGATCGGATGCCCATCTAAAAATAGAAACCCTGAACAGTGACTTACTATAAATAGTAAGTATGTGAAACTGAGTCAACAAAAGGCTAAGCTTGAACCCACACGAAGCGCTTAAGGAGAAAACCATTGATCACTGCCGAAAGGGACCCTCTAACCGGACATATTAGCCTACAAGGACCAAGAATAGGCTAAATCCACCGAACTTTGATGCTCGCGAAATTGGGGACATTACACCTTGTCCCCTAGTCCTAGCATTCTCACTTGTTGTAGACATTGCAAGCACAAAAGGAAAATGGCAACAAGTGAACTAACCACTATGGGCTATGATGCCCATAGTTATGCCACACCATCTAAACTTCTCTATCCTCGCAAGCTTCGTCAAAGCATCTATCACATTCAAAACTACACATCAAAATGCTATAGTTGCACATCAAAATAGGGTTCTCTACTATTGGTGACACTTCAATTGTCACAACGAATCCTACTTCTAATACGATATCAAAAAACAACCACCGAAGCCAAATAATCTCCTTGCATGCCTAAGTAACTACCATATACTCTACATTTGAAAGTATCATTAAAAAGTAACCATGCCTATCTCTTGTGCATCCAACAAACCACACCACAAAACAAGATAAGCACATACCTGCAAGCAAACGTTTTGCTATCCATATATCCTACACACAAAATTGATGAATCCTTGAATATCCATTGTCCTACTAAAGCTTTGCCTTCTCAGGTAGCAAGTCAACAACTAAGGCATGTCTCGAGGATACCTAAAGATCCTCTATCTATAATCCAATACTCATCAAGAATAGACATATAATTGCTTAGGACTCCCACTCGAGCAATGTTTGGTCTAATGATAACTATAGAATACAAAAGGCCACTAACTACATTTGTATAGGGGACATGGTTCGTGTCCTCTATCTCATCTAGTGTCAAAGAACACTCACCAATCTACAATCTTATAAACTCAACTGCTACGAAATAAGAAAGCGTAATTCCCTTGGCTGATCCAGAAATTTATATTCACTCTATCCTTCATGATCTCCATGTCTATGATAAACTTAGCTCTCCCAAGTTTTTCATATCAAATAGAAAGCCAAAATTGAAAATCTCTATTCATATCATTTACCATTACTAAAAACAATAAATTGAAATTACAGCAAATGATCACTATGCCTGAAAAAAACATGATGATCTAATGCACCTCTAAAAAGATCCCAACTCCAATAGCATATGAATAAAACTTTACTAAGATTAAACTCAAACCATAGAGAGATGCCCTTCAAATTAGAGTTAGCATACTCAACAGTAAACAAGTACTCACAAGAACATCTTGAAACTAGTAACTCAAGTAGAAACTCACCACTCACCAAAATGCAGGAAAACTTGGTAAAAAATGTCTAAAACATTGTAAAAACTAGTATTTCATTGTCCTTGTCATGTGCCCCAATTTTTGTTATGTTTAAAAACATGGCCCACTGAAAAGCATGCCCTCAACTACATAACATGCCCTAAAAATCCTTCTAGACTAAAAGGATGCCTTAAAATGTAATTGTAGACTGAAGAACATGCCCTCTACATTTTAAAATGTGCCACCAACAACCAAAACATGCGACTTTTTATAAATTGAGAATTTTTTTAATGTCGTAGTTTATTGTCGAGTTTTAACCAAGTCAAAATTTGGGGTCTACCAAGTATGAGTCGAGTCTAAGTATACAAACTATGCTACAAACCATACCACGTCCTTCTATCAAGCCATCAAGTGTATTGTAAATCTCCGTCAAATTCTGAAATAAAAATGTCATCTCAATATCTAAGCATTCAATCCCAAGGTCAAACACAACACCAACAAAGCAATGAATCTGAAAGATTTAAACTACTCAACTAGAAAGATCATATACACATCCATTCTCACATCCAGGGAATAAGCCCATAGCCACAAACAATGCCTTGTACTACTCAAGCTAGTCCTCAAAACTAACATCTTCATAGCTTAAGACTCATCACATGAGAAATCAACATGAAAAGAATACATATGTGAACTAGGTGGGCTATAACTCTTAGATTGCCTTCTTCATCAAGTGGACCTCCTTGACAATGGGATATGTAATTGTTCTTCGTCTTGCAATGGTTTAAGTCACTCCAACTCTATTTCGACCACAATCTCCTCATCAAGTCCATGTTGCACTCACATCTAGCTCCAAGTGTAGGCTCCTCAATCTTTCAGCTGAAACCATGCCAAGTGATTTATCCCATTCCATCATAATCTATAACACCCAAGATCTCCATGCTCACATCAATATACCAAAAAATAATTAGGTACAACTCCAATCATTTCATGCCTAACTACAATACCACAATATCCAAGAGTGTCACTCTCTACAGAAAAATGATCACTACACTTGTTAGTAGGAAAAAAACCAAAGTACAAAACAAAGCAGTAAATCCTACAGCAAACCACCGCAAGAGGGTTGCGGATCTCCTAGCCGACAAGGAAACTCCAAGTAGGGTAAATTGTAAGGGACACATCCCATCAGGAAATTATATGCATAGGATAGAATACCATGTAATAGAGAGAGAGAGAGAGAGAGAGAGAGAGAGAGATGTAAATAATAGAAGATAGATATATAAAGAGATAGAAAGAAGGTAAGAGTAATGTACAAAAGATGGTATGATGAGATAATGGAAATATAATAGATATGAGCTTGCCTAATATATGAGATACTTTGAATGTTCTTTAGATCTTGTTCATGTTTTGTTGATTTGTTTGTTCCACATTATACACTAATGTTTGATCCCTCTTTATTGCTGAGTCAAGGGTATAATACAAATTATAGAGAATATTTAGGGCACAAAACTCCGATTTGTATCCCTCCATTTTCTTGTTAACATCAATTTCGTTGTTGAGACCCTAGTTAGGTGATACAAAGGAAATCAAAAAACAAAAGAAAAAAATCAGATCACATTGTAAAAAGAAAGATGAAATTCTTTTCAGAACTTGCGAAAATATCCCTTTGGTGTCAACCTCATTAGACAAGGTTACGCATCCAAGGGATGGAGAATGGAAAGGGGGGATCTCCGAAAGGAATCCCTCAAAAGATGTGACCAATCAAAGTAGATACAAAACAACTATCATGGTGTGAAATAAAGGAATAAAACCAAATGAAAAACACCCATGGCAAAAAGTGATGACAAGAAATCAAGAGAAATTAGAGAGGAGATTAATTTGGCAAGGAAAACCAAAATGGCAACCCAAATTCAAAAGAAAGGAGGCAAAGATAGAGTGCAAAGAGGGAGGAAAGATGTCGGAGAAGAATGGAGATTGTAGAGAAAAGAGAGAGTGAGTGTGACAAGGAAGGTGTTGTTGAGCACGTTGTTGTGGGTGCTATCGAAAAAAAAAAAAAGAAAAATGGAAAACTCAAGAACAAGTAACCTCCCATCTCAATATGGCTGAAGAAATCCTAATACATTTAAAAGGAAGCCTAGAAAGCTATGAGGCATCAAGAAAGTTCAAGGCAGATGGCAATGGAAGTGATGAGGCTTCAGCACTACCACATTTAACTAAAACACCAAAAATGAAACCATATTTATCAAGCATCACAATTAAATTAGATGAAAAATTCATGGAACTTATAAAAACCCCAAGAAAAATACTCTTTCTCAATGAAGATTACTTAAAACAATTGGTTAATAAAAATGTAATAAAACTAAGAGTAGAAGAGCTAGAAGAAGGAAATAAACCCCCAATTAATTTGGGAAAAGATTTGTCAAAAAATAACAAATCAGATGTCACTTACAAACAAAAAGTTATCACCAAGCACGAAACGCCATTATGAAGAGTCACAACCCCTGACCAAAACCCATCCCCCATACCATATAATGCTAGGAGAATTTAGTTTAAAACACACTGCAAGAAGAAGAGAGTACACAATAACAAGTTACAACAGATTGTGAAGAAATTTTGGGAAAAGAATACTTTGAGACCAAGTTAGCAAGGGACAAGGGTGGACAAAATAAGCATGTAGCCATAAGAATTAGCAAAAAAGGAGATGAAAGAGACTCAACCCATCCGCAAAACAAAACAAGGAAAAGCTAACCCTACTTGGAGCCTTCAATCAAAATCCTAGTGTTCAGTAAAGACACCACTAAAGTTGTGGAACATATATTTATACTAGTCACTGTGGCAAAGAAAAGGAGTGGATGAAGATAAAGTTAAGTTGTTTGAATTAGTTGGATCATTGAGAAAAGAAGCACTAGGTTGGTACACAAAAACTTATTCAAAGCACGATAAAGATTGGGACAAGATGAAAAGGGAATTTTTGACAAATTTGGACACTGTAAAAGTATCATCTAACAATGCAAGTAAAATGAGAGAATTGGTACAAAAAAAGGGAGAATCAGTGAAGGATTATGATCAAATATTTAAGGAAGTCTCTTGCAAACTCAAGGAACCCCTTACACAAAAACAAAAAGGTGAGTGGTTTATCTCTAGCCTGGACAGAGAAATTAGGGTAGCTTTGGATGGTAGATCCTTCAATACATACTTAGATGCGGTAACCATGGCATACCACATAGAGGCACAACCCTAAAGGAGGGCAGATAATGACAAAGAAAACAATGTTCTAGAGAAAATGCAGGCGATCATTGAACAATTAACATTACACCAAGAAATAATTGCAAAAGGAAGAACCAAACAAAGGAAAACAAAATATATGTTGCACATATTGGTCAAGAGGACACACACAAAATGATTGTCCAAAAGCATAGGGTGCAAAGTGGGCCACCACCATAAGAGTGGAACTCCAAACAATAACAAGGACACTCCAATTAGTGTATTGTGGATTATGCAGAGAGTTGGATGACCACACAATATATGAGAGTCCATCTCTAGGGTTTCAAGTTAGAAATCAAAACACAAACCATGACCTTCAATGCCTTAAATACCAAAATTATGATCCCGACACCAATAGAAAATGGCATACATCAAGGGGCTCGTAAAGTGACCCCTCTAAATCCAAGACCATGGACATAGGGTACCCCCATAGACAAACAATAGAAATGCAAACTCCATGTAAAATAACCCTCTACAAAATCACTTAGAGCATCACGAATCCTCGGGAAGTAACAGAGAAGGAAAAGGACATGGAAGAGTAAACCGCAAAAGAGATGACAAAACATGCTTTAAACCCGCTAAAATAGGTCACTATGCCACAAAATGTTGGTCGAATAATAAGTGTGCATTTTGTGAAAACCCCGACCATGATATTTTTACATGCGAAAGGGTTCAACAATATTTTTAGAATGCCATGGCCCAATCAAAGAGCGATGAACATCAAGACACTAATAGAGGTGCAAGAGTCATTAGAAAAGTCCCATTAAACCAAGCACAAGGGGCAAGAAGATGTCAAAAACAAGATAATTGGTCATCTGACACTTCCATAGAGGAAGATACCTCTGAAGAATACTAACAGGAGGAAAAGCAAAGATAGAAGAAGATGAAGCAAAACAATTAATACCAAATAAACAACATGATAAAATTGTTGAAAATACAAAAACAATTATTAAAAAGGAACAAAAGAGTTATTTTTTTAGAGGAAGAGGTGACTGTACTAAAACAGTTGGCCACAAAGGGAAAACATAAAAACCTACTGAGAAAATTAGAACAGTTTGGCAAACAATGGGACAACCACCCCAATTTCTCGCCACAAGTCAGAAGAACACAACAAACTAGTCGGGATTGGAAGAATAGACACTAATGATAACTGCACATCTTAATCACCGAAAAGTTAAGCAAATCATGGTAGACCTAGGAGCAAATAGCAATATTATACCACAAAAGACTTCGAAGGAACTATGAAGGCAAAAAATAATACTCCCTACAATATCAGCTTAACGGATGGTTCAGGCATGCAAACCATGGGCACTTGGAAAAATGTGGAGGTCAACGTACAAGGTGTCAATTAACAATAAATTTTGAAGTAGTAGCAATGAAAGAACCTTTCAACACATTCTAAGCTCTACTAGAATTACAATGGTTTGTCAAAGCGAAAGGAATAGTGGACTCGGAAAAAGAGGAAATATCCTTTTCAAACAATAACAAAATAGTTCAATTTCCACACTATTGAAAACAGACATACTTGAAAGAACCTTTCAACGCATTCTAAGCTCTACTAGAATTACAATGGTTCATCAACGCGAAAGGAATAGTGGACTCCAAAAAAGAGGAAATATCCTTTTCAAACAATAACAAAATAGTTCAATTTCCACACTATTGAAAACAAACATACTTGAAGAACCCAACATTTAAAGGAAAATTGAACTAGACAGTGAAGAAGGCAATACAGATGGCAAGGAAGTGTTTGTGGCTTGGATCCAGGAAGAGCCAGAGCTCACTTCCCACAAGGTATATGGGCTTAGGAGAGCCTTTGTGGTGCAGAATCGCCCAAAAAAGGTATCACAAAGTACCACAACTAAGAATAATACACTGCAAAAATCAAAAGAGGAAATAAGTGATAACCTGGCTCCCCTCCCCGAGGAGACAAAGCATATAAACCAGTGGTACAATGGGAAACGCCCCTTGCCCTTTTTCCCCTCGTACCCGTACACGAGACGTTTTAGGGACAGGGGACACCTTGGGAACATTTCCCAGGAGTCCCCAAAATGTTTCCTTTTTTTGGAACATTCTGGATTGGTGAAAACATACCAAGGACGGCCAAGGGACGGTCAGGGGACACCTAGGCATCCCTCAACCATCCCAAGCACGACCCGTCATCCCCTATTTTCCAGTAGCCTTAGAACATAAAAAAAAGTCCAAAATTAAAAAAGGTTTTTTTAATGATTTTCTATGTGGACCCTACACCCTCCCAACCCTAATATACTAACTTAAAACTTCATTTGAAAGTCATTTGACCTCATTTTAACTTGCCAAAAATAATTGCAGCTAAGAGAAAAGCGAGAAGAGAAAGACGAGGGTTTGAAGAAGCTATTGGAGAAGAAAAACCAGTATCTAGTAGGCAAAAAGGAGAGCATTAAGACAGCAACCGACAAGAGAAGTGAAATAGATAAGTTATTCTTCCATTTTTTTCTTCTTTTTTTCCATTTTTTTCTATGTTTAAATGATGAAACGTATGATTTTCTATATTTCTTTTTTTATTTCCAATTTAAAAAAACCAAAACCAAACAAAATGTGTAGTAGTAGTGAAGGTAGTGGGCATGTTGAAAGCGGAGAAGAAACCCAATCGGTTGAAAGGGGGCAGCCTCAAACAAACCCATATGAAATCCCTTCCAAAGATTTGAAAAAATATTCAAAAGGCCCTTTCTATCCTAAAAAACCTCTTCTTCAATTAGCATCACATATAGACTAAAACAAATGGAAAAACACATGGGGTTGTAGATTATGGCAATGTCACATTTGTAAAGATAAATTTTATGGGAGCTACACAAGAGTCTATTCTCATCTATTGGGTTATACAGGCCATGGGGTCAAGGTTTGTGAAGACATCAAAAATTTCCACAGGGTAGAGTGTTATAGATTGCACATGGAAGCCGAAGGAAGGCCTATAGGGCAGCCAATGCAAACTCAATCCGCACATTCAACTTCACCTATGCCCTCTATGTTTGGTAGTCCTATTGTTAGTAGTGGTAGTAGTGGTGCGGGAGGTGTTCATGTTTCCACAAGAGGGAAGAGGAAGGCTAGTACTTCTAGCGAGCAGCAAAATATAGTTGCAAGTATGTTCAATGTGCAAGCACAAGATGTAGCAGAGTCCTCCATTGCCAAATTTTTCTATGCCCACGCCATCCCATTCCATGTAGCATGTTCTCCCTACTTCAAACAAATGTTTAAAGATGTGGCAGTTGTTGGTACCTCATACACCCCCCTTGGAGAAAATAAACTACACAGTACAGTCCTTGACAAAGAATATTCTCAAGTTTGTGTGGTGATGGAGGACATGAGACAGTGTTGGATTAGGACGGGCTACTCTATTATCATGGATGGGTGCAACAATATTAGACATCAGCTGCTAATCAACATCATAGTCGCATGTACAGCTGGTTCATATTTCCTTAGAGCCATTGATTCTTTTGGGAAGCGCAAGGACAAAAAATTCCAATTTCATATTTTGAGAGATGCTATAGACGAGGTTGGAGCAGCCAATGTTGTGCAAGTGGTCACTAATTCCGCACATGTGTGCAAACTAGTAGGTTTGATGGTTGAGAGTGCTTTCAAGCACATCTTTTGGACCCCTTGTTGTGTTCATGCGTTGAATAATGCATTGAAAGACATAGGGAAGATAGATTGGGTGCGCCAAGTGGTTGGAGAGGCTAGAAACATTCAGATGTTTATTTGCAACAATCACACCTCACTTGCTCTCTTTAGGACAATTTCTAAGAGGGAATTTCTCAAGCTTGTAGAGACAAGGTATGCCAGCTACTCTATTTTTTTAGAGAGGATGCTTGACGTGCAAGAGGCTCTACAGTTGATGATGGTTGATTTAGAGTGGAATAGATGGTCTATGGCAAGCACTACAGAAGTGAGAAACATCAAACAAAAAATTCTTGATGATACTTGGTTGTCCAATTTGAGGTAAAAAAATTACTAATTTGTTCTTGATTGCTGATTTTATAAAAAATAATATAAAATATGATTTTATTATTAATATTTTTTCATTTTCTAAGTTCTAACTTGTCTTTTTTAAATTTTTTCTTTGCAGATACATTTGCTCCATCATTTCTGTAAAATCCCTTCCCGGATGGAACCAATTTTTTTTATTGTTTTCCAAGTTTGGCAAATATTCTATTTTATCAAGTTGCTCTCACTTCCTTGCTTGCATGTTAATCAGAATCAAAATAGCAAGTAATGCAGACTTGTTACAACAATTTTGAAACCCACACAACTTGTATTTGAAATGAAGGTTCATCGCATTTTCAAAGTTTCACTTTCAAACTTAGCAATACACTTCAAAATACTCAAACAGTGCTATGGGTGTCAACTTTTAATTTCAGAAATATTAGCAAGCAGATTGGAACTCATTACACATTCAATGACAATATTAGAAAAATGGTTCGATTTTCTAAGACTCTGTGTAGAATAATCTTTTGAATATGATAGCAGTAACCCATGCAATTTACTAAATATTGTAATGACTGTAATTTGTAAACAGCAGTCTCAAAACGTAAAAGCAAATGATTAAACTCACACTTACAAATATTGCAAATACAGTGACATAAACCACAAGAGGTAATATTGGAAATTACTCAGACCTAGGTGACAAATCGATTTCCACCTGGAAATGAATGTGACGGCTTGAAAGGGCCCAGAATACATATTAGCTGCTATAGATCCTCCTTTGACCATCGAATCTCCCAGCAAGTTGTGCACCCAACCTCTGTTGCCTCATACGCCACCTTCTAAGCCTCCTAGCATGAATACAGAACATATTTCAAGGCAATAAATGAAGTGCTCTTCTCCCAGCAAACATGTCCTTTATATTTTGACCTATTTCTTCACTTTCAAGACTTGTGCGGGTGTCTTGTGCTTAGAAATAGTGTGCCCCGGATTCCTTCAAAGAGTCACGCCATCAAAATCACTAGGGAAGCTCCCAAACTTGACTTTCATGGAGATGCAAAGTTCAATGAACAATAAGCCAATAGACTGAGATACACTCCATTTTTCTCATTAAATCTCTTGCCTTGAATTCACTTTTGCATTAGTCGAAATCTCTCCAACTCATACTCATCAAATCCACATTGAAGTGCAAAGTAGAAAACCTGTTTGGTTCTCTCGACAATTCTCAACTTGGGTTGATGGTTTCACAACCAAAACTGAAACAGTAGGGTTTTCAAAACCCTCAGTATGAAAACCTCCAAAGGCTCTCCAAAGTTGTGAGAAAATAAAATCCAGAATGTGAGAGATGAACCTCTTTCTGCCTTTTAGATTTCCCACTTAGTTTCCCGCTCACGAAATTAAAGTGACTTTATAAAGTTCATTTTAAATATTTCACTTAAGTCACTTTAAAGCGTTACTTTATTAATTAATTAATATCACCTTATAAAATTAACTTGACACCAGGCAATATTAAATAATTAAGTAAAGGATTCCCTTAATTTCAATTTTAGCCTTCGGGAATTAAAAAGGATAAGTGATCACATGAGTGGCTACTAAGAAGGGGGCATTACAGTCCTCCCTTCTTAAGATTGCTTGCCCTCCAGCAATTGCAAATTGGGATGTTATAGAATCTGTTCTCCCTCCCAAGTTGCGTCCTCTACTGGCAAGTCTCTCCATCTGACCAAAAACTCCTTAAACACTCTATTTTTCATTCTCTTCTCCCAGGTATCAACTATCTCCTTAGGAATCAGCACCAAATGTCCCTCTTCGTCCAATGGGTTAACTCGGAAGATGAAGTAAACTATTGTCCCAAGGCCTTTTTGAGGCACAAAACATGAAATACATTATGGATCTTACTACCCTCTGGCAAATCCAATTCATATGCTACCTCCCCAACACATCTGATGATCTTGTAGGGCCCATAAAACCGAGGCTTGAGCCTTTTTGCCCCGCTCTACTTCAACAAAGATTGTCTGTATGGCTGCAAACAAAGGAAAACCATATCCCCAAACTCAAAACATCGCTCAACCCGATGCCTGTCTGCATATTTCTTCTGTTGATTCTGAGCCAACTGCAAATTATCCTTAAGAGCTCTCAAAATATCCTGGCTCTCCTGAATCCAATCCTTAGCCTTGGGAGCTCTGCTCTCACCAAAAGCTAAGTCCATCAAGGATGGTGCATCATACCCATACAAAGCACAGAAAGGTGGCATGCCAATCGACATGTGGTAAGTGGTATTGTAGTGTGTTCAACCAAGTGCAACCACTTGACCTGAAATATACCGAACCAATTTTTTCACTTTTTCAATTACAATGAGCAGAGCAATACACAATCGTTAGGGTTAGCACTTAAACCAAACGATGCGGAATTCAACTCTAACCAAGAATGTACACCAGGATCCCGAGTTGGGCAAGGTGTGAACATATGGTCAGAGGATCTCAATGCAATGCTGAATAGGAACTCTAACCAAGAATGCGCCGGATGACGGCGAGCATATGGTCAGAGGATCTTAATGAAATGCTGATACAAAGAACTCTAACCAAGAAATGCGTCGGAGAACGACGAGCATGTGGTCAGAGGGTCTTAATACAATGCGGAAGCAAAGAACTCTAACCAAGAAATGCGTCGGAGAACGACGAGCATGTGGTCAGAGGATCCCTACCAACTATTATACTGATGTAACTCGACGTCAAGAATGTGCTTTCCAACCCGAGATGGAATTGGAGCTACCATATGACGGAGATGCTAAGTATTACAATGCAGTTAAGGAAAATAAGTGAGAAGGCTGACAGTACTACTGTTCAGCTTACAACATGATAGAGAATGCCTTGCTACGAACATGAATCAAGAGTTAAATAGTGCTGCAACAATATAATGAATCTCCTTCACTGGATAATAAAGCTTAGATCAGAAACTCCACTATAAAGACCAACTTGACAATCTGATTTTTGACAGTCCTGTTTTTCACATGCATGAACAGCAGCCCTAAAACTCACTATTTTGCTCACAACTCACTCCAAACTCACTCAAATTTCACGAGACAAAATGCATAATGATCCTAGGATGATGGCGCCCAAGATTGAATCACAAAACTAACCCAAAAGACCTCATTTAATTTATGCACGAATTTCAAGGCAGTCTAAAAAGGTACGGCCCTCAAGGAAGGGCGATTTGCTTTTAAAAATTCAATACATCATCAAAAAATCTGCAATTTAGAGGAAAGGGTCGCCCCTCACAGACAAAGAGATAAAGGCAATACCCAGAATGATTCTTTTTGTATTTTTTGACTTGTGATTAAAAACAACAATCAGCTATAAAGAAGATGCAATTCCAGAATCTCACTAATATGCATAAAACTGAACTACAAAGCCACACAATGACTACAATGCAGAAATCTCACTACAAATCACTCAAACTACAACTACCTCATCACTAGTCGCTATCTCTCAAGCAAGAAGCAATGCCAAGCTAGGAGGCTTACATTCCTCGAAGCAATCCCACAGCCAATCCGGCAGCATAACATTCCTGTAGACAAAAGATAACCAAGTGAAGACCCAAGATGTCCTTTTATAATTTGTGAAGACCCTTCCAGAAGCTTCAAGAAACCCTAATTCTTTTCCCTCCAAGAAAAGGCGTCACTTTCTTCAAGGCTTCAATTTTGACTTTAATGAAATTCATCTCTTCAATATAGGCGTCCAACTTAAAGCTTTAATTTGACCTTAATAATTATAAAATTACCTCAATGAACAAACCAACCGAGCCAGAGGAAAGCCAACTGTGCCGAGACGCAGGACCACTAGAATTTACTAAAAATAGTAAATTCCTGAAGGTGCTCGGAATGCCAAGAAAACACACCACTGCGAAGCTCTCTGAAAACCCAGAAAGAATCCATTCAATCATCAATTCACGAGCAATAGCAACCTCCAAAACACGAAACCCTAATTTCACCTTCCGAGTAGCCTACGGGTCTCCAGAATAGGCCAACGGTCAACTGGAAAGATCATGCTCGAGAAGGGACATTACCACACTCTCTGTCCTGAAATGTAGTTACGCAAGTACCCCTCAATCCACTTGTTCACTATCTCAATCTGTTCGCCTATCTAGGGGTGATAACTCATGCTCGAAGTTAACTTCATCCCTGCCAACCTGAATAACTCCTACCAAAAAGCACTTAGCAACCTGTTGTCCTTGTCACTCACTATATATCTCGACAGTCCATGCAACTTGAAAATCTCCCTAAAGAAAAATTTTGCTACCTAGGGTGCCTTATATTCTGATGATATAGCGAAGAAATGACCATATATCGTCAAATGGTCCACAACCACATATATGCAGTCCTCATTATGAACCTTGGGTAGACCGGTGATCAAATCCATGGAAATGCTCTCCCACTTCTGCTTAGGTATGGACAGAAGCTGTAATAAACTGTTGGATGTAAATGCTCTGACTTGTTTTGCTAACAAGTCGTACACTCCCTAACATACCTCAATACATCCTCCTTGAGGCCCTTCCAAGAGAACCTCTCTCTAACCCGTCAGTATGTTTTGAAGTAACCCCGATGGCCTACTAATGGTGTGTCGTGTGAAGCTCGCAGAACCTTTTCCTTGAGTTCAGATTCTAGCACTAGGTAGATTCTCCCCTTGTAGAAAATAATATCATCCATAACTCTGTACCGATCATCCTGTACCTGTCTGTCCATCACCTCACATGTAAACTTGTTTTTGGAATACTCTACCAAAAGATGGGATTTCCAATCTATTGAAACCTTGCAAGTGACCAAGCTAATGGCTTCCTGGAAAGGGCATCTGCAACAACATTCTTGTTCCCTTTCACATACTCAAAGTCAAAATCATAGGGCTATATTTTACTGACCCACTTCTGTTGTCTCTCATTCAAGTCTTTGTGCTCCAAAAAATACCTGAGAGTGTTGTGGTTTGTCCTCACCACAAACTTACCTCCAACCAAATACTTTGTGAACTTCACCAATGCATGCATTAGGGAAAGCATCTCCTTCTCGTAAATGGAGTAAAGTCTCTCAAGTCCCCTCAACTTGTAGCTCTCAAAAGCAATAGGGTGTTTGTTTTGCATCAATACTACAAGTATACCCTTACCAAATGCATCACACTCAAGAACAAACGGTTGTGTGAAATCAAGAAGTGCCAACACTAGGCAAGTGCTCATCACCTCCTTGACCTTGTCAAACGCTCGTTCTGCCTCCTCAAACCAACTGAATGTTCCCTACTTTGTCAAGTCTGTCAATGGTGCCCCCAACTAAGAAATTCCTCTAACAAAACACCTGTAATAGTTGCATAGTCTAAAGAAACCTCGCAGCTTTGTAAGTGTCCTAGGCAGTGCCCAATCAAGAATTGCCTGGATCTTCTCCTAATGGACCTGAACACCCTGTGCACTAATAACATGTCCCAAATACAGTATCTCCTTAAGGCCAAACTCACACTTTGAGGCCTTCGCATACAAAGACTGCTCCTCCACAATACTTAATACCTCATCCAACTGCTTAAGGTCATCATCCCACGTTTTGTTGTATATGAGCAAGTCATCGAAGAATACAGGGAGATATTTACACAACTGCTTGTTAAAGATGTGATTCATGCAAGACTGAAATGTTGCAGGTACGTTAGTCAAGCCAAAGGGCATGACTAAGAATTCATAATGGTTGTAATGGCACCAAAAAGCTATCTTATGAATATCCTGCTGTCTGACTCTAATTTGGTGGTACCTTGAGCGAAGATCTATCTTAGAGAAGTATACTACCCTATGAAGCTCATCTAGCAACTCATTCATCCTGGGTATTGGGTACCTATTTTTGATGGTCTTCTTGTTGAGAGCCCTGTAGTCTATGCACATCCTCATTGTTCCATCCTTCTTCACCAAGACCACAGAAGAAGCAAAAAGGCTGGAACTCGGTCATATGTGTCCCATATCAAGAAATTCCTTGATTGCTTTTTCTATTTCATCCTTAAACTGTTTAGGATGACGGTAGGGGATGGTAATAACAGGCTTGGCCCCCTCCTCCAAATCAATTGTGTGATCAAACCCCCTATCTGGTGACCTCCCTGGAGGAATCTCCCCAAACACTCTATCATGTTTACCCAAAAGTGTTTGTATGTCAATATCATATGATTGATCCCTGTCAAGTGTGTCCTTAGTTGTGATTAGGCATTTTGCTACCCACGCTACATCTCCATGCCTAAAGATACTCTCCATCCTCTTTGATAACACAATCTTCGATGCCCCATTAGCCATTCCACAGAGCACAACCTTCTTACCATCCGCTGCCCTAAACTTCAGCTCCATAGTCTGGAAATTCTATGAATATTTACCCAGCGAATGCAACCATTGAATACCAAGTATAACATTCGCATCACCTAAGTCAACTACATTAAAGTCATATGTGACTGTGTAGTTTCCCAAGATGACACTCAACTGAGGAACACTCTGCGCGCATGATATATTGAACACATCTACAACCATAAC
The DNA here is from genome assembly GCA_007258455.2 of Sequoia sempervirens. Classification (NCBI taxonomy): domain Eukaryota; kingdom Viridiplantae; phylum Streptophyta; class Pinopsida; order Cupressales; family Cupressaceae; genus Sequoia; species Sequoia sempervirens. The sequence continues at coordinate 114,514 of VDFB02259413.1, forward strand.
ATTGAACCCCTCAAAGTCCTATGTCGGTATACCCGACTTAACCACTAAGGTTTAGTCAATGAAGTTGTGGGTTGCCCCACTGTCTATCAATGTTGTAACACGCTGACCCTGCATGAAGCCCTCTTAACTCTGAATGAATTGAATCTAAGGGTACCTCAAATAGTAGCGATAGTTCCACTCTTAGTTTCCACCTGTGGCTGCTCATCATCAAAACTATTGTCCTCACTACCCTGTGCCTGTCCAATCTCACCCTCATCCTATTCATCTGATACAACCTCAATAAAGTGGACCTTTCCCTTACCCAAACAAAAGTGACCTGGTTCCCAACGCTCCTTGCAATTATACTAAATTTATTTTCTCCTACATTCCCAGCGTTCTTCCTCTTCGGTTTTACTCCTTTTAGGCCACTCTTTCTGAAAGGGTTTCTTGTCTTCGTTCTTTTGTTCAATGAATGGCTTGGATGGGAATTTGTTTTTAGGTGCCAAGTGCTCCATATCCCGACCTCGAATAATGGCATCCTATAGTGACTCGGATTTGAAAGCCTTAATCCAGCAACGAAGTGGCTCAAAAAGACCGTCAATGAACAACATGACCAGTCTCTGCTCTGAAATGTTTGTGACCATAACTGTCAATCTCTGGAACTCGGCAATGTAGGTGTCCATTGTGCCACTCTATCTACGCTGAGCCAACTCCCTGAAATGCAGCTTTGGATTCTTCTGATCGAATATGTTCATCAATCTCTGTTTGAAGTCCAGATAACAAGTGATGTTGGCATGACCCAAACTGACAAGTCTGTGGTACCACCACTCATGTGCCTCACCCTCCAAGTGCAACGTGGCATATTTAATCGCTTTTGTCTCCAACAAAGGGTTAAGCTAGAAATAGGTATCCAACCTCTGCACCCAAGCTCTAGCTATACACTTGTTGGAACCATCGAACGAGGGAATAGAAAGTTTTCCAACTTTGTGTTTCAAATCTTGATTCTGGGGTCCCCTGTTGTTGTCTTTGGGCCTGTTTCTGTACTTAATAGCACAAAATTCCTTCAATGTCATAGCAACATGGAACACATCCCCCAAAGACCTATACTCTCTCAGGTAATTTGAAAACCCCTCTCCTTGTGCCTGCTGCCCCTAATTATCAGCTGGTTGACCTCCCAAAAATTGAAGCATAAGGGGCCTGGGTGTTACCCTACTAGCTGACCTAGCACGACTATGTGTCAGAATATGAATATTACTTTCCTCTGCATTATTTCCATCATTCCCATTACCTCCATTGTGCCCATTTGTACCATTATTTCCATTGTTACCATTGTTAACCCCATTGTTTCCACAATTCACAAGTTGGTTTAATAGTTGAACCACTTGTTGTTGGCTTCTAGCCAGGTCATTAAGAATCTAATAGGTGCTACCCTCAGGTATGTGACACCTATCTCCCATATCATGTCTCTTCACATAATTTCCTCTTTAGATGAAATATCTAAAGAAAACAGATCAAAACAGGGAAACAGGGGGACACGTCCCCTAGGTTTTTGCCCCATTACCCATCCCGGGAACGTTTCGGGGACAGGGTACACCTGGGGGAAGGCTGACAGCCATCCCCAAAAAGTCCCCATTTTTGGGGACATCCTCAATTGGACGAAACGTCCTGGATCAAAAGGGGGACGACCAGTTGTCCAAGGGACAGATAGAGGACGGCCGACTGTCTCCCTTCGCCCAACAGCATTTTAAACACAAAAAAATAAAGGTTTTTTTAATTTTTTTTTTTTATTCTTTCCTTTGTGGACCCCACGCCCTCCCAACCCTAATATGGCCACTTAAAACATCTTCTTACCTTCATTTGACCTCATTTTAACTTGCCAAAAAAAAATTGCAGCCAAGAGCAAAAGTGAGAAGAGAAAGAGGAGGGTTTGAAGGAGCTGTTGGAGAAGAAAAACCAGCATTTAGGAGGAAAAAAGGAGAGCATTAAGGCAGCAACCAGCAAGAGAAGTGAAAGAGGTAAGTTATTCTTCCATTATCTTTCATTTTTTTCCATTTTTTTCTAAGTTAAAATGATAAAATGTATGATTTTTTGTATTTTTTTTTAATTTTCAGTTTGCAAAAACCAAAACAAAACAAAATGAGCAGCAGTAGTGAAGATAGTGGGCATGTTGAGAGGGGGGAAGAAAACCAATCAGTTCATATGGGGCAGCCTCAAACAAACCCATTTGATATCCCTTCTGAAGATTTGAAAAAATATGCAAAAGGCCCTTTTAATCCTAAAAAACCTCTTCTTCAACTAGCATCACGTATAGACAAAGGCAAAGGGAAAAACACTGGGGGTAGTAGATTGTGGCTATGTCACATTTGCAAAGAAAAATATAATGGGAGCTATACAAGAGTCTATTCTCATCTATTGGGTTTTGGAGGCCATGGGGTCAAGGGTTGTAAAGATATAAAAGATTTTGAGAGGATGGAGTGTTATAGATTGCACTTGGAGGCCGGAGGAAGGCCTATGGATCAGCTTATGCAAACTCAATCCGCACATTCAACCTCACCTATGCCCTCTATGCTTGGTAGTCCTAGTGTTGGTAGTGGTAGTAGTGGTGCGGGTGATGTTCATATTTCCACAAGAGGGAAGAGGAAGGCTGCTACTTCTAGTGAGCAGCAAAATACAGTTGCAATATGTTCAATGTGCAAGCACGAGATGTGGCAGATTCTTCCATTGCCAAATTTTTCTATGCCCATGCTATCCCATTCCATGTAGCACGTTCTCCCTACTTCAAACAAATGTTTAGAGATGTGGCAAATGTTGGTACCTCATACATTCCCCCTGGAGAACATAAATTACGCACTACACTCCTTGAAAAAGAATATTCTAAGGTGAGTGTGGTGATGGAGGACATGAGACAGTGTTGGATTAGAACAGGTTGCTCTATTATCATGGATGGGTGGACCGATATTAGACAACGGCCACTTATAAACATCATAGTCACATGTTCAGCTGGTTCATATTTCCTTAGAGCCATTGATTGTTCTGGGAAGCGCAAGGATGCAGAATTCCAATTTAATATTTTGAAAGAGGCTATAGAGGAGGTTGGGGCAACCAATGTTGTGCAGGTGGTTACTGATTCAGCACGTGTGTGCAGATTAGCAGGTTTGATGGTTGAGAGTGCTTACAAGCACATCTTTTGGACCCCTTGTTGTGTTCATGCGTTGAACAACGCATTGAAAGACATAGGGAAGATGGATTGGGTGCACCAGGTGGTTGTAGATGCTAGAGACATTCAGATGTTTATTTGCAACCATCACACCTCACTTGCCCTCTTTAGGACATTTTCAAAGAAGGAATTTCTCAAGCCTGTAGCAACAAGGTATGCCAGCTACTTTATTTTGTTAGAGAGGATGCTTGAGGTACAGGAGGCTCTACAGTTGATGATGGTTAATTCAGAGTGGAATAGATGGTCTATGGCAAGCACTGCAGAAGGGAGAAGCATCAAACAAAAAATTCTTGATGATAATTGGTGGTCCAATGTGAGGTAAAAAAATGTAAAATAATTTGTTATTGATTGCTGATTTTATAAAAAATATATATATGATTTTATTATTAATATTTTTTTATTTTCTAAGTTCTAACTTGTCTTTTTTCAAATTTTTGTTTGCAGATTTGTTTGTTCCATCATTTCACCTATTGTGGATGTCATTAGATATGCTGATACAGACTCTCCAAGTCTTGGAGAGATTTATGAAACTTTTGACTCCATGCTTGGAAAAATGAAGAAAGCAATTTCTGATAGGGATCCTAATTCGGGATTATATGAGCAAAAAATTAGGCCCATTGTGACGCGGCGGTGGAACACTATGAACACCCCGCTTCATATGGCAGCCTTTGCTCTTAATCCCAAATGGTATGTACCTAGACCTGGTAGGATGTGTAATGTCCCCTTTTTCATGAGCAATGGAGTTTAGAGGAATTAGCAAATTCCTGATTCTCATAGGCTAATGGCGCGTGATAAGAGGGTCATTTGGCAGATACCCAGTTGATTGGTTGGCTCATTTCGTGACTTCATGAAGGTTTTCCTAGTATCATCATGGATATTTCTATTGATGGAAACCTTTATATTATATTATAATGTTATGTTGCACTTTATTAGTGAGATTATATTTTATATTATTATAAAATGCAATATTAAAATAATAAAATAATATTATAATATTATAAAAATAGAAGGTGACTTGGGAAAGTTCTAGAAGGTGGCCGACCTCTTGAGGAAAAAGTATAAATTGACATCATGGGCTTCATTCTCATCATCCAGGAATTGTTGTTTGAATTGATGACTTTTGGTGGTGGAGAAGCCAGCTAGGGTTTCAACCATTGGAGGACCTTTGGGGACGAAAACCCTCATTGGTTACACAATTTTGAGGCTATGAGATATCAGCTGAATTATTGCTGATTGTGGGCTTCACTTCAGAAGTCCAATCTTGTGCTTCATTGTGGAAAATTATTTGAGTACAATAGCTGATGTATTATTGTACTCTTAAAATAAGGGTTTGGAGTCATCATAGCAGCTGAGGTATTGCTGGGTTGATTATTTTATTGCGCAAAATTTGTGGCCTCTGGCCAATTTTGCAGAAGATTCGATTGGAAACATTGGAGGCATCATTGGAGCATTTCATTTTTCATCAATTTGTGATAACAAGAGTTCGACTTGCATCTTCAGCTCATAGGTATATTCTGGTTTATTTTCCAGTCATAAAAGACCAGCTTCTACAGGCCACGACTTGGCTCATAGTTGCCTCCTTTGGCAATGATTTCTCCATGAAGAGCAGCACTTGAACTTAAGGAGGGTGGACATTATTTTCTGAAGTTATTGGCATGATTTTGTGGCTCCACCAATTATTTAACAAGGCTGAGATCACAGTGATAGGGACACCTATGGAAGGTATGATTTTGATTGTGGAGTCCTCATGTTGCAGCAATTTCACTCAAGGCTTGATGCGCCCACTTCCTTGGAGCATGGCAAAGATGTTTGATGCTTGAGACAATAAATATATGTTGTATATTATTTTATTTTGGCCATCAGACCAGAACAAGGGCGGCTGGCTTAGGGAGCTTGATTTGGCTTGGAAGGTCCACATTTCACTTGGCTATTGCTTGTTTCTTCATCTCTCCTCAAGGGCGCTTCTTTCAAACCAGGTTCCATTTGCATATAGTCCATCATTTCATTGTATAAGCGTAGCTTTTAGTTATAGCTGTAGGGGTGCATTTTTCAGCATATCATACATTTGTAATTCTTGTATATGCCAAGAGTCTTGGCAATTTGTGAAGAATAATGTAAGGCTCCATTTGATAGCAATAAAAGGGAGAATAGTTGCTGGTCTGAGATTTAGTTATTTGCTTGAAGTTAACGTTTATAGAATGCATGGCAAGTGTTTGACATAACGTCTACTTGCTGTACTTGCACATTGCATTCCTAGTTTCTCATGTTATTGCATTTGAAAAGCAAAAGAAGTTCATATTGCATCTTCATTTGAGTATAGTCATTATAGAATCATTTTTTCAAGCATTTAGAGTGCTTTCATATCTTCTTCAAGCAAATACATCAGACTGAAATTCTGTACCAGCAAGATCAGACTTTGCATTTGAATTGTTTGACAATATTCCTTGAGTGCTTTATCAGCATTTTGAGGTCGGTTTGAGCAAGGCTCATTACAAGATGCCTCCTTGTGATGACGATGAGGTGAAAGAAGGGTTTATGAAGGCCCTTGCAAAAATATATTCAATTGAGGAGGCCAGTCTAGTTCGTACACAGTTCACTGATTTTGTTAATCTCCGTGGTCCAACATTCGGCAAACCAGAGGCCAGGGTAGATAGAACTACAGTAGCTCAAAGGGATCCTATTGGATGGTGGTCATGGCATGGGAAGGATGCACCACAATTGAGGACGCTTGCTGTTCGCCTCCTTTCACAGGTAATACTTTAGATTATCATTAACATAATTTGATTTAGATGAGTGATAGTGTTGAAGTTTGAACATTTATATAATCATAATTTAAATTGAATGTCCTAATTAGTAAATTTAAATTACTAATTTAGTTTTTAAATTTTGTCTCCTCTCACAGGTTGCTAGTTCCTCTGCTGCAAAGAGGAATTGGTCAACATACGGCTTTATTCACTCTATCAAGAGGAATAGGCTGACCTCTAGACTGGGAGAAAAATTAGTGGTTGTGCATAGTGCTTTGCAACTCCAAGATCGTCAGACTCCTAAGTATAGACAGACTCCAGCATTACAATGGGATGTTGATCCAGAGGACGTCACACAAATTGATGAGGAGGAGAGACAGGAGGGACTGGTTCGAGTTCCATTAGATGAGCCAACCCCTCACAGTGACAGTGACTCAAACTATGAGTGATTTTGATGCAATGTTGGCAGATGCCGAGTAGCGGCAATCATCATACTTTCTATTTCTATGTTTTGCCTTTGGACACTTGTGACTTTGTCATTTTGACATTTGTAGTACAAACTTGTAGCCTTTTGGGCATTTTATTATTTTATATCATATGCTCATTGACTATTTGACATGAATTATGGTCCTTGGATGCAATTAGGTAGTTGTAGTATTAATTTGTTTGATAATTCAATTCTATGATGCATATGTCAATATGATTGGTGATTACATTTGCAACTTTATGAATGTTCATTGTTATGATTATCATTACTCATATGATTATCATTACTCATATGAATATCTGAAATCTCTCTCTCTCTCTCTCTCTCTCTCTCTCTCTCTCTCTCTCTCTCTATATATATATATATATACTATACAGCCGTCCCCCCGTCCCCTAAAATCCCCTCAAAAATTTGTCGTCCCCGAAACGCGTCCCGTCATCTGGGAAACTTGGTGGAACATAGATCATTATCCTTTTCAAAAGAAAAATCATTATTCAAATTTAAAATTACATCTAAAATTTTAATAATGTTTTTAAATTTAAAACATTATTAAAAATTAAAATTATATCTAAAATTTAATTTTTTTATCATAAACAATTAAACATTATATTTTTAAATTATTTGAAAATGACTTAACTCAAGAGATCCTTGCTGGAAACATCGAACACCAGGTGCAACACGACGAGAGGTTATGTGCAACCATTGCCTCGAGACTTATTCTGGTGGGATAAACCAGCTGAAATATCACCTTGCACGAATCCCTTGTCGAGATGTTGTACCGTGTAAAGAGGCACCTGATGAGGCTGAGATGGAGGCCAAAGCACTCCTTGCAACATATGACCAAAGGAAGGAAATTAAAAAGAAAGCAGCAGAGGCAATGGCAGCCCCATATGTAGATTTCAATTCTACAGGGCCACAAAGGGCTATGTGAAGCTCTTCTCTTGGACCATGGATACGAGGATTAGGATCTGGAAATGTGGGCAGCATCAGTTCTAGTTTTTTTGTTCCACGTAATACTCCTGGTGCACAAACTTCATTGGAAGTTACTTCTTGTAATAGAGAGTTGCAAAATGAGGCGAAG
>VDFB02259413.1:122121-205556 GCA_007258455.2 Sequoia sempervirens
CCTCAAACTCATCTGTACAATTGGCCCAAAAATCTTCAAGGGTGGATATGTGAGCATAGTTTCTCTCAAGTCGAGCCGCGTAGACTCCATGAGGATCATACGATCGTCTCTCGCTATAAGGCTTGAGACCAAGTTTGTCTAATTCATCTCCCATGGTTTTAGCGTCTGTTGCTGTCCTGCATGTATAGATTCCCAGTCCCAATGGAAAATTGAGGGCAAGTTTCTTTCTATTCCTCAAAAACGCATGGTCATCATGTGCTTGCCTTAAGAACTCCATGAAGACAATTTCGTCTAATGGGTACCTTGGTAGCATCAGTGGGCCACCAGAATAGCCATAGACTCTGAGATAGGTGAAAGTAGGAAATTGTATGAACCAATCTGCCCACTCCGCCATCGCTGCCCTAGCGACTGAAGAGATACGGACGTGCAATTCATTGTCCACGTCCTGCACTGTGTACATCAGGGAAGCCTCATTCACCCTTTTGTAGTGATGCAGTGACTTCATGAATTCCAACTGAGGATAATAGTTGTAGATATGTTGTACGCTCAATGATCCCTCAGTGTTCAACCCTCTGAATTGACCTTGATAGGCCACTAGGTGGACTAGGTAAGAAACCATATGGAACTCGTGAATTTGGAAATACTCTGTTATCTATTGATGGAGGCTATCACTGATCAAGGTGGGCCAATTGTAGAACTCAGTCTTCATGATATGGGGTATGGCGTAGAACATCCAGGGCTAAAACTTTGTAGCATCTTCTGATCCAGTTACCTTGTTGAGCAAGGTGATTATGATAGTAATCTCATCTTTGAATTCGCCTCGCCCGATGTTCTTAGGCAAAGTCTTATGCTTCTCCTTCATCCACCTTTGAGCAATCTTCTTGCTATATTTGTCCTTGTGCATTTCCCACATCCTCTCACATTCGCCCTTTGAGATAGTGACACTTTCAGGCCAAGGGGGAATGGAGAAACATTTCTCGATCATGTCAGGCTTCAAACTACAAATCAACCTGCCATCAACTGATTGAATCTCCCTTGTAGCCGGATTGTAATGATGGATACAAGCGATTACGAACTCGTGACTCTGAACTGAAATAGGAATAGACGCTGTTGCGAGGAGTCCATAGTGTCCCAAGTTCTTGATTGAAGTGTTGCCTGTGCTCTCCAAAGCGTGTAGATCAAACACCGGCTTGATGTGATGCAAGTTCGTCTCAGCTATTTTGATGAAATCATGGTAGAGAGCTGATTTAGTCTTGAAATCATTGGGAGTGTCTTCCATTTCAAAAACCTTGAAGAATGACTATAAACTCGCCTAGGTTCAAACAAGTTTTGAACAACTTACTATTTTTAGAATGTTGGTTTTCTTCCTCCAACGGACGAATTTTTCGAAAATTTTCTGAGATTTTCTGAGATATGGGTTTTGCTTAGAATTTTGTTACAAGACAACCCAAATCGTCTGTTTTTGAAAACTTTGAATTTAGACTAAAAAAGCAGCAAACCCTAATTTCTTCAATTTTTCACGAAAAAAGTTGGAACCTGGGTTTTGTTCAGAATGCAATTAGAAATGGACCCAGTTGATTAGATTTGAAAAACGTTGAGGGTTGATCGAAAAAGCAGCCAACCCTAAAATTTGAAATTTTTTTAAAAAAGTTGTGATATGGGTTTTCTTCATAAGACTATTTTGAGAGAACCCAGATGATCAAAAACTGAATACACTGAGGATTTCACTAACATGCAAATAAAAAGCAGCTGCTGCAACTTGATGAATTTCTTGAAAATTTCTTTAGAAGAATGAGATAACAAGACACAGATGGCTGAAAATTGAAAATCTTGGCCACCTTCTTCAAAAATTTGATCTTCTAGATGAAAAAAGCATGAAAAAGCAAGGCCTTATGCTGCTGGTCTGAAAAATTTGATGAAGAATTTGCAAACTTCAGTTCTTGAATCTTGAAAAATTTCTCCAAACTTGTTGCTCCAACTGTATCCTTGGAATGCTACCTGCAATAATAATGAAAATTGCATTCAAGAGGTGTATTAAATAGACTTAGGGTTTGAAATAGGTTTGCTTTCTTTTGCTTTAATCTTCAAAAACCCTAAAATTGGCCTAGTCAATGAACTTAAACATCCTCATCCTCTTGCAATTTTGAATCTTTTTTGAAAAATTTGAAATATTCACTAAGGCATTGAAAGTTGGGCGCCCTTCTTGGCTAGGGGCGCCCATTTGCTTCAGACTTAGCCATTTTTTGAGTTTTTCAACTTTTCTTCCTTTTTGACCCCTGATTTGATCCTGATTTCTAGATGTTTAGTTGATCCAGTGGACGAGCTAAATGATTCGTCGCGAAGCTCGACTGAATCTAGAAAGATCATTCTGGAGGCATCTTCAACTAGAAACTTCGTTTAGGCCTTCAAAATCATCGGAGCCTATTTCCTCCAGGGGCTCTGAACTTTCACAGTGTTAGCCATTTTTGCATGATTTTCAATTTCTTCATATCCCTTTGATCTTCTGATGAAATCTTGATTCTGAGGGCTACGTTGATCAGATTGACTGGCTGACAGATTCATTGGATAGCTTGGTTGAATTCGACGAGGTGATCTTAGAGGCCTTAGCAACAAATTCCATCATTTCTAACCTCAAAAGTTTGGGCACCCTTCTTCTGCAGGGGCACCCAACTTGACCAGACTTAGCCATTTTAGCATTTCTTCATCAACTCTCTTCTACAAATGATCTCACCAAATCTAGTGACCCAGAGCTCGGATTGGTTGATGGTTGGGCTTGTTGTCGAGCTGAAGAGAAATCAAGAGGGGTCTCCTGGGAGTCACTTCATCAGAAAGTTCAATTTGAGGCATCAAAAGCTTGGGTGCCCCTAGCAAGTTGGGGCACCCAACTTCACCAGAGTTAGCCAATTTCTCTATGTTTTCACCTTTGCTTTTGAATTTTGTCTTTTACCTTGTGTCGAACCCTCTGTTCAGCCTCTTGCATCTAAAGACTGCCATCTCGGATTGACGTGTTGGAGATCTTGTTCGAAAGCTTGATCAAATCTGATAAAGTCGCATTAGAGCTTTACTAGCGGATTCATCTGTTTGGACACTCAAAAACTTGGGCGCATTTCTCCTTCAGGAGCGTCCATTTGCTCCAGACTTAGAAAATTTTCATTAGATTCTATCTTTAGATACAAACCTTCATTCTATACCTTCAACTCTGATCTAGATTTGCTGGAGATCGGCTAGTCCAATGCCCTAATGAAGATATTCATTGTGAAGCTGATTGAATTCCGAAGAGATTGAGCATTTTAGCAAACACTAACTGTTGCATTAGGACCCTTAAAAAATTGGGCGCCCAAAGTTCCCAAACTTAGTAAAATTTTGATGATTTTCATGTTTGTCATTCTAACTTCTGTTTGGATCCTCCGTATTTGATCTTGAATCCCGGACGACTAGATGATCCGATGACTGCATCGTTGGATTCGTTGCGGAGCTGGAAGAAAACTGAGCAACTTTGCTTCGAGGCTTAAACCCCAATTTTATGATTTAATGCCCTAAAAAGATGGGCGCCTTTCTCCTTCAGGGGCGCCCAAGTCAAGCATACTTAGTCAAATTTTCACAGTTTTCATCTTCTTTCCTCGTTCTTCATGCTTGCTCACCAACTCACCTTTTGTTCTGATCTTGAAACTTGATTCTGACACCTGGCAGTTGACTGACCTCCATTGATGACTTCGGAGGACCCGATATGCTTATGAAAAAGTAAAATAGACCCACTAGGGAAAAACTGATCTTTTTGAGTTTCTGACTGGACCAGCCTGATATGGAAGTACTTTGAGCCAATCAAAATCAGTTTGAACCCTAACAGACCAACTTTCTATTTTTATAAAATTTTGCCAGCACCCATTTCAAAAACCAAAAAAACCCAGGAAGTTACTATTTTAAGGAAATTTCTAAAAATAGTAATTTTCTTAAAAATAGGGATGAAAAACTAAGATCTAGGTTTTGTAGATTAGGTCGCTCTAAGCAGACCCAGATCGTCAGATTTTGGAAATTTTACATTTTAATCCCTCATGCAAGACATGCACACCCAAATTTTGACCTTTTTGACAGATTTAACAAGACTTTCCCTCATTTCTTTAAAATGTCTAAGTGTAACAAAAAATTTAATTTTGGGGTACAACAAGAATGTTGTTGCAATGAAGCAGCTACGCTCTCCAATGCCAATACGTTGGCAGAAAACCCTAGGCCTCCCTTCCCCAAACGCCAAAGAGAAATCATAAAACAATTATCAAATCCTGGATGATTAAGAAATGAGCTCTTAAATCCCTTTTTATTCTTTTCCTAGAGAGCTCAAACACTTCCCTTGTCAATGTGGGAAAAAAGATATATTCCCACTTTAATTTTCCACTTAACACACTTTATCAAATTAAAGTGACTTCATTATTATAAAGTTACTTTACAACTTTATAATATCATTAGAATATTTAAATAAATCACTTAAGTCACTTAAACTTTAATATGTCTTGAAATACTTGTCTGATTGCTATGTCGTCTTAACCATGAGTAGACTCTCCTTGTTCTCCATGTGATTCGATGCCCGTCTAAAAAAAGAAACCCTAAATAGTGACTTCCTATAAATAGTAAGTATGTGAAACTGAGTCAATCGAAAGCTAAGCTTGAACGCACACGAGGCGCTTAAGGAGAAAACCACTAATCACTGCCAAAAGGGACGCTCTAACCAGACATATTAGCCAACGAGGGCCAGGAATAGGCTAAATTCACCGAACTTTTATGCTTGCGAAATTGGGGACATTATAGTCCGCCCTTGCTGAAATTGCTTGTCCCCAAGCAATCTCTACTACAAAGAAACCCAACTCCTTGAAAGGCCCAAAAGAACTGTGTCCCATACATCTCTAACTATCTCTTTTAGCATCAACAAAAACACAACTGCGCAAGTTATCCCTAGATCCCAAACCCAAAATGAAGGTCTATCGTATCTGTCATCCTCAAACTTCCACTGCACTCTACTGCCCCCAACTCCACCATGTTGAAAGTGGTTAAGTAACCCAATGGGACCCATCCAATACTTAAAGCGCAACCTGTCATCACTTGGACCCCAATACAATTTGAACTCACATCCATCTGTCATGTGGAGACAAGAACATCTAGAAGTATCTGCTATACCAAATCTCTCTTTGTCCTCTGTTAAACCCCCATGGATGTGATAACTAGCCAAGCCATCATGCCAACTGACACCATAGTCACTCTGCAGCATAGAAGTAGCAAACCCTGTTGGATACCTAACTGCATGATGGATAACTGCTTGTTGTCCTTGCAAGCAATTCCCCGCAAACAACTGAGTCGAGTACTTGCAGTCGCTAATCCCGTCTTCTGAAGATGTTAAACTCCCATCCCACAATGGAAGGTATAATCTCGGAGCCAATCCACATTGATGCATCATCAAGTCCTTCGCGTGTGCATCAAAAGAATAATGATGAGCACTCCTCACTGTGTAGTTGCGATAAAAAACTCCAACCTCAATCAATGGCTCATCACTAGCAATACAGGAGTCGGGCAGCTGATCATTCTGACTCTGAGACACAACAAACTGGCGTCCAAAATCAGCTACATGGGATGAGGTAATAGTTTTGCTTCCAAGAGAGAGAAACAAATCCACATGAGAGCCATACTCCCAACCAGATGACACTCTCCAAGTCCCCTGTGAAGATGATGGAGTAGCATTGTGTACTAACACAAAACTCTCTAGAGAATCCACCACAGCCACACGAGCTATCAGCTATCGGACCTTCATCATCTGTCATAGTTCTGACCACAAGTGAGCCTGATGTAACATGTGGTTTTTTGCTGCTCTCAATCAAAGTATTCCATTCAACCGAGTCAACTGCCCCTGTATCCAGAATGGATGTTACCACATCCTCACTACAACCCGTGGATGTCAAATCATGACCAACTGCCATTGTACGAAACTGTGTTGTAACTGCAACTGGTGGAGACTGTGCCAAACTCAACTCCACAGTAAGTTCCTCCAACCGTGATTGCAACTCCTGAAGGGCCAACTGAGCGCTCTGCAATGAGTCCATAATCACCTCAAGCTCATGAGTGAGCTCGTCAACCTCCTCCTCCTTCCCCTTTAGCGCATCATAGCAAATACAATCCCACTCGAGAAGATAGTCCCTATCAGCAAGTAACTGCAAAAAATTATGTTTCATTAATCCAATAGCTTCTCGTAGTGTATGGAACTCTGCAAGGGAAAGGTTGCTATTACCATGCTCATCTGACATAGGAGTACCCTAACCATAAGTTGCCAACATCTGTTGAGCAACATCAAAATGCTCCAAAGCTGTAACAATCATATCATCACTAACCTTCAACTACCCCGCCAGTGATGATACCCCTGTGACTCATCATTTCCACCCAAATCCGCACTATAGTAAGAGGGTGAATCCTCATCACTCACCTCCTAATCAGCAATATCATGCATGCTATCATCAGTGCACTCATCAACAGCTAAGGTACTACTGCTATGTACCTCAAAGGATGGCTCAATTGATAAGGTAGAAGGTGCTGATATGATAGTATCTTCACACACTTCCACTTCCAATGTAACTATATCATCATTCAACTCACGATTCTGGGATTCTATGCCAACACATGAACCTTCTAGCTTGTTTTCTAATGTGTGATCTGGAAAATCAGATTTACCATGACATGAATCCTCGACATACAATGCATCACTAGTACCCAATTCCTAAGTACTTTCATGTAATGACTCCATAGTAGCATCTTGCACCTATGAAGTCACTGCTACCTCATGCTGATGCAAAATTTCATCACTGCTGTCATGTAGATCAGAATTATGATGGGTCATATTCTCCATACAATCCTCATGTTTGATATTCACCTCTTGCATGTCAATACTCAAATTAACTCCCACAATCTTTTTTGTACTTGCCATGACAACTAAACCAATGTTGTGCTCAAGAGGACTGTTGACCTTAAAATCATAATTTTTATCATGATTGATAACAACTTCTTGAGTGCTGAAAGTATCAACTTTCTAGGGTTCCACCATACTGTTTTCATGATGTAAAATTTCCTTATCAACCACCATTTCAGTTTCAATCCATGTCCAACTGTAGGTTGAAGTTCATGATCTTCTAATTTATTCCTATTTAACCCAAACACATCAAAGAGACTTTCAAATACTTCACCTGTAGAGATCTCATGTTCTGACTCAGATTCTTCATGATTACTTTGCTGGTCGGATTTTTCAGGTTCTGAATCCTGATAGGGTGCCTATATTATTCTGTTCGCCTTGCCCTTAGGTCTCGAAAGGCAATCATGGTTTGCATTGTAAGGCCCTTTGCAATAGAAACACAACTTCTTTTTGTTTTCTGATGAGCTTCGTCTTGAAATGGAATCTTCAAACTGCTGCAAGCTACGAGCTAATCTTTGTTGTGAAAGCATAAGTTTTTGTTGAATATTATTTAAGGCGCTCTCAACACTTAACTGCTCACATTTCTTTGTTTTGCTCCTTTGCTTGTTATAATCCATCCAATGCTCCATATATTGCTCGAAGTCTAAATGATCTTTGACCTTATCTAAAAATGCTCTATACTCCTCATAAGCAACCATTACCTTATCAACAAATTTAGGAGCCATAATTCTGAATTTTTTGAATTCTTACCTTAGGAAATTTCGTCAAACAGTTGTAGGTAAACTCCTTAACTGTTGTTGAATGCTTTTTCTGTTTTGTTTTGCCTTCTTTGTTTCGGTTTGTGTGATGATCAAATGCATGAAAAGACTCGTTTAACATGCCCAACAACTTTGATAATGTAATATGGATGAGATGCAAAGCATTCTACTAACCTTACAAGCTTATAAATGACTGGAATCTGACGCAAATATTTGAGTCTAGCAAGGAGACATTTGGTCAAACAATTGTCATCCCATCCACTACTTCTTATTGCAATTCAAAGATTGATGACAATAGTGCAACAGATCAATTCCACAAGAAACAGCTTCTCATTTACCATGCCACTCAGAAAACAATGTATGTGATTATGATGAATGCAAATACT
This sequence comes from Sequoia sempervirens, assembly GCA_007258455.2. NCBI lineage: Eukaryota > Viridiplantae > Streptophyta > Pinopsida > Cupressales > Cupressaceae > Sequoia > Sequoia sempervirens. The sequence goes on from VDFB02259413.1 coordinate 130,206, forward strand.
ATAACTACAACGATAGCTCTATTTGAGGGGCACAATACGCTAAAATGTGAACTATCAAACAACTGTGTAAGACAGCAATATAATATAAAGATATTTTGAATGCAAGTCCAGTGCCAAACTATCTGAGACAATAATTAAGCTCCCTATAGACCAACGATGAAAATATAGTTGCAGATGTCAATGATGGCCATAATAAAGAACCTGGTTATGTCACTAGCAATATATGATTGCTCGATTCCTCCAATTCAGTCGAGCTTTTCCTAACATAAGTGATGATGGCGGCTTCTTGTAATTTCAAAGACCACGATTTACATTGAACACTTCATACATCCTTAATGGTCTCGATTTCGATTCTCAATGAATAGCCTTAAGCTACTTGAGGTCCAACGTCGTCATTTGGATGCATACACGTCTTCTAGTAATCCACTTATTGTACCTACATCAAAAACAACTTGTCTCTTCTTGAGCTTGTCTTTATTCGTAAGCTCCTTAATTCGCTTTTTCTGTAGGCTGCGATGGTTATTAGACTCACGTGAATAATATCTGAGCTGCCTGCATGTCTATCAGGCCTTTGTTTCAATTCGTCATTATATTATTTATATTCTATCAGTTCTTTCATTAGAGGCGATATCCTAATGTCATGGCCATGACACTCCCATCTATTTTGTTCTCTGTGTTGTTGTCTTCATCCGCCAGTTGACTCAAAGCAAGTCCCAATAGGAGAGTGAAGGGCGTCTATTTTTTCCTTGTCATTATTAAGCTGCTCATTCACTACCAAAATTTGTCTTATCTCCAAAGTTGTCGCCAGCAAAGAACCCTATCTCCCATTTATAAGACTATCACTCCATTCTATTGCTCTTGATGTTCTAGTGACAAAAAGAACAACCAAGCAGCTCCTGATTCTACCTTTATTAATTTTGGCTCTTTGTCTTTATCGAATGTCCAGCCTTTGTTAGCTTCAAAACATCTGAATGAATTTGTCTTCTTCCATCTAGGCCATGAATTTTATGTCTAGATCTGACTTTTGTCTCATCCGGAATATGATGCCCAAAAAAATACGATTTTGACAAGAGTAAATCAATTTCCCAAAACAAATCGCTTCTTTTCTTTTTCTAAAATATTTGCAACTATTATCACTCTGCAAATAAGCAAATCATTCACCAGACTGAATTTGATAACATGAAATATGTGCTCATAAATTTCAATGGTTCCTTTCTATAAATCGAACCAATAAACTGCCTGAAAATAACCTTTAAATCTGCAATTGAAATATCAGACCTTCCACAAATGTAATCATTTCCCCAACAAGCTGGTAGGAAACCACTCTAATTCCATTGTAGGAACTCGTCTCCTTCCAACTTCTGAAACTCTTTACTTTTGATGAGGGGTTTTGAATTTGTTTGTGTTTTTTTTGTATATTTGCTTTTTTTGTGTATTTTCGAAATATAATGCCAAGCATGAAATAAAATACTGGAAAATGTAATATAAAACCCTACTGCGGCAAATAGATAATTTCATTCATTCACTTTTGAAAGCTTTTACAATAGGGCATATACCCGGAATGCAATCTTCTGATATTGAATGATGAAGAAAACGTTATTCTGAACTTTCCTGTAAATCCGATGAAGCACAAACTTGACCTCTGGATGAAGCCAATAGTTAAGCACCTTCAGTTGATACTTCACAACCTCATAATGTTGTTGCAATGAAGCAGCTACGCTCTCCAATGCCAATATGGTGGCAGAAAACCCTAGGGCTCCCTTCCCCAAACACCAAAGAGAAATCATAAAACAATTATCAAATCCTGGATGATTAAGAAGTGAGCTCTTAAGTCCCTTTTTATTCTTTTCCTGGAGAGCTCAAACACTTCCCTTCTCAATGTGGGATAAAAGATATATTCCCACTTTAATTTTCCACTTAACACACTTTATTAAAATTAAAGTGACTTTATTATTATAAAGTTACTATGTAACTTTATAATATCATTAGAATATTTAAATAAATCACTTAAGTCACTTCATCTTTAATATATCTTGAAATACTTATCCGATTGCTATGTCATCTGAACCAGGAGTCGACTCTCCCTGTTCTCCATGTGATCGGATGCCCATCTAAAAATAGAAACCCTGAACAGTGACTTACTATAAATAGTAAGTATGTGAAACTGAGTCAACAAAAGGCTAAGCTTGAACCCACACGAAGCGCTTAAGGAGAAAACCATTGATCACTGCCGAAAGGGACCCTCTAACCGGACATATTAGCCTACAAGGACCAAGAATAGGCTAAATCCACCGAACTTTGATGCTCGCGAAATTGGGGACATTACACCTTGTCCCCTAGTCCTAGCATTCTCACTTGTTGTAGACATTGCAAGCACAAAAGGAAAATGGCAACAAGTGAACTAACCACTATGGGCTATGATGCCCATAGTTATGCCACACCATCTAAACTTCTCTATCCTCGCAAGCTTCGTCAAAGCATCTATCACATTCAAAACTACACATCAAAATGCTATAGTTGCACATCAAAATAGGGTTCTCTACTATTGGTGACACTTCAATTGTCACAACGAATCCTACTTCTAATACGATATCAAAAAACAACCACCGAAGCCAAATAATCTCCTTGCATGCCTAAGTAACTACCATATACTCTACATTTGAAAGTATCATTAAAAAGTAACCATGCCTATCTCTTGTGCATCCAACAAACCACACCACAAAACAAGATAAGCACATACCTGCAAGCAAACGTTTTGCTATCCATATATCCTACACACAAAATTGATGAATCCTTGAATATCCATTGTCCTACTAAAGCTTTGCCTTCTCAGGTAGCAAGTCAACAACTAAGGCATGTCTCGAGGATACCTAAAGATCCTCTATCTATAATCCAATACTCATCAAGAATAGACATATAATTGCTTAGGACTCCCACTCGAGCAATGTTTGGTCTAATGATAACTATAGAATACAAAAGGCCACTAACTACATTTGTATAGGGGACATGGTTCGTGTCCTCTATCTCATCTAGTGTCAAAGAACACTCACCAATCTACAATCTTATAAACTCAACTGCTACGAAATAAGAAAGCGTAATTCCCTTGGCTGATCCAGAAATTTATATTCACTCTATCCTTCATGATCTCCATGTCTATGATAAACTTAGCTCTCCCAAGTTTTTCATATCAAATAGAAAGCCAAAATTGAAAATCTCTATTCATATCATTTACCATTACTAAAAACAATAAATTGAAATTACAGCAAATGATCACTATGCCTGAAAAAAACATGATGATCTAATGCACCTCTAAAAAGATCCCAACTCCAATAGCATATGAATAAAACTTTACTAAGATTAAACTCAAACCATAGAGAGATGCCCTTCAAATTAGAGTTAGCATACTCAACAGTAAACAAGTACTCACAAGAACATCTTGAAACTAGTAACTCAAGTAGAAACTCACCACTCACCAAAATGCAGGAAAACTTGGTAAAAAATGTCTAAAACATTGTAAAAACTAGTATTTCATTGTCCTTGTCATGTGCCCCAATTTTTGTTATGTTTAAAAACATGGCCCACTGAAAAGCATGCCCTCAACTACATAACATGCCCTAAAAATCCTTCTAGACTAAAAGGATGCCTTAAAATGTAATTGTAGACTGAAGAACATGCCCTCTACATTTTAAAATGTGCCACCAACAACCAAAACATGCGACTTTTTATAAATTGAGAATTTTTTTAATGTCGTAGTTTATTGTCGAGTTTTAACCAAGTCAAAATTTGGGGTCTACCAAGTATGAGTCGAGTCTAAGTATACAAACTATGCTACAAACCATACCACGTCCTTCTATCAAGCCATCAAGTGTATTGTAAATCTCCGTCAAATTCTGAAATAAAAATGTCATCTCAATATCTAAGCATTCAATCCCAAGGTCAAACACAACACCAACAAAGCAATGAATCTGAAAGATTTAAACTACTCAACTAGAAAGATCATATACACATCCATTCTCACATCCAGGGAATAAGCCCATAGCCACAAACAATGCCTTGTACTACTCAAGCTAGTCCTCAAAACTAACATCTTCATAGCTTAAGACTCATCACATGAGAAATCAACATGAAAAGAATACATATGTGAACTAGGTGGGCTATAACTCTTAGATTGCCTTCTTCATCAAGTGGACCTCCTTGACAATGGGATATGTAATTGTTCTTCGTCTTGCAATGGTTTAAGTCACTCCAACTCTATTTCGACCACAATCTCCTCATCAAGTCCATGTTGCACTCACATCTAGCTCCAAGTGTAGGCTCCTCAATCTTTCAGCTGAAACCATGCCAAGTGATTTATCCCATTCCATCATAATCTATAACACCCAAGATCTCCATGCTCACATCAATATACCAAAAAATAATTAGGTACAACTCCAATCATTTCATGCCTAACTACAATACCACAATATCCAAGAGTGTCACTCTCTACAGAAAAATGATCACTACACTTGTTAGTAGGAAAAAAACCAAAGTACAAAACAAAGCAGTAAATCCTACAGCAAACCACCGCAAGAGGGTTGCGGATCTCCTAGCCGACAAGGAAACTCCAAGTAGGGTAAATTGTAAGGGACACATCCCATCAGGAAATTATATGCATAGGATAGAATACCATGTAATAGAGAGAGAGAGAGAGAGAGAGAGAGAGAGATGTAAATAATAGAAGATAGATATATAAAGAGATAGAAAGAAGGTAAGAGTAATGTACAAAAGATGGTATGATGAGATAATGGAAATATAATAGATATGAGCTTGCCTAATATATGAGATACTTTGAATGTTCTTTAGATCTTGTTCATGTTTTGTTGATTTGTTTGTTCCACATTATACACTAATGTTTGATCCCTCTTTATTGCTGAGTCAAGGGTATAATACAAATTATAGAGAATATTTAGGGCACAAAACTCCGATTTGTATCCCTCCATTTTCTTGTTAACATCAATTTCGTTGTTGAGACCCTAGTTAGGTGATACAAAGGAAATCAAAAAACAAAAGAAAAAAATCAGATCACATTGTAAAAAGAAAGATGAAATTCTTTTCAGAACTTGCGAAAATATCCCTTTGGTGTCAACCTCATTAGACAAGGTTACGCATCCAAGGGATGGAGAATGGAAAGGGGGGATCTCCGAAAGGAATCCCTCAAAAGATGTGACCAATCAAAGTAGATACAAAACAACTATCATGGTGTGAAATAAAGGAATAAAACCAAATGAAAAACACCCATGGCAAAAAGTGATGACAAGAAATCAAGAGAAATTAGAGAGGAGATTAATTTGGCAAGGAAAACCAAAATGGCAACCCAAATTCAAAAGAAAGGAGGCAAAGATAGAGTGCAAAGAGGGAGGAAAGATGTCGGAGAAGAATGGAGATTGTAGAGAAAAGAGAGAGTGAGTGTGACAAGGAAGGTGTTGTTGAGCACGTTGTTGTGGGTGCTATCGAAAAAAAAAAAAAGAAAAATGGAAAACTCAAGAACAAGTAACCTCCCATCTCAATATGGCTGAAGAAATCCTAATACATTTAAAAGGAAGCCTAGAAAGCTATGAGGCATCAAGAAAGTTCAAGGCAGATGGCAATGGAAGTGATGAGGCTTCAGCACTACCACATTTAACTAAAACACCAAAAATGAAACCATATTTATCAAGCATCACAATTAAATTAGATGAAAAATTCATGGAACTTATAAAAACCCCAAGAAAAATACTCTTTCTCAATGAAGATTACTTAAAACAATTGGTTAATAAAAATGTAATAAAACTAAGAGTAGAAGAGCTAGAAGAAGGAAATAAACCCCCAATTAATTTGGGAAAAGATTTGTCAAAAAATAACAAATCAGATGTCACTTACAAACAAAAAGTTATCACCAAGCACGAAACGCCATTATGAAGAGTCACAACCCCTGACCAAAACCCATCCCCCATACCATATAATGCTAGGAGAATTTAGTTTAAAACACACTGCAAGAAGAAGAGAGTACACAATAACAAGTTACAACAGATTGTGAAGAAATTTTGGGAAAAGAATACTTTGAGACCAAGTTAGCAAGGGACAAGGGTGGACAAAATAAGCATGTAGCCATAAGAATTAGCAAAAAAGGAGATGAAAGAGACTCAACCCATCCGCAAAACAAAACAAGGAAAAGCTAACCCTACTTGGAGCCTTCAATCAAAATCCTAGTGTTCAGTAAAGACACCACTAAAGTTGTGGAACATATATTTATACTAGTCACTGTGGCAAAGAAAAGGAGTGGATGAAGATAAAGTTAAGTTGTTTGAATTAGTTGGATCATTGAGAAAAGAAGCACTAGGTTGGTACACAAAAACTTATTCAAAGCACGATAAAGATTGGGACAAGATGAAAAGGGAATTTTTGACAAATTTGGACACTGTAAAAGTATCATCTAACAATGCAAGTAAAATGAGAGAATTGGTACAAAAAAAGGGAGAATCAGTGAAGGATTATGATCAAATATTTAAGGAAGTCTCTTGCAAACTCAAGGAACCCCTTACACAAAAACAAAAAGGTGAGTGGTTTATCTCTAGCCTGGACAGAGAAATTAGGGTAGCTTTGGATGGTAGATCCTTCAATACATACTTAGATGCGGTAACCATGGCATACCACATAGAGGCACAACCCTAAAGGAGGGCAGATAATGACAAAGAAAACAATGTTCTAGAGAAAATGCAGGCGATCATTGAACAATTAACATTACACCAAGAAATAATTGCAAAAGGAAGAACCAAACAAAGGAAAACAAAATATATGTTGCACATATTGGTCAAGAGGACACACACAAAATGATTGTCCAAAAGCATAGGGTGCAAAGTGGGCCACCACCATAAGAGTGGAACTCCAAACAATAACAAGGACACTCCAATTAGTGTATTGTGGATTATGCAGAGAGTTGGATGACCACACAATATATGAGAGTCCATCTCTAGGGTTTCAAGTTAGAAATCAAAACACAAACCATGACCTTCAATGCCTTAAATACCAAAATTATGATCCCGACACCAATAGAAAATGGCATACATCAAGGGGCTCGTAAAGTGACCCCTCTAAATCCAAGACCATGGACATAGGGTACCCCCATAGACAAACAATAGAAATGCAAACTCCATGTAAAATAACCCTCTACAAAATCACTTAGAGCATCACGAATCCTCGGGAAGTAACAGAGAAGGAAAAGGACATGGAAGAGTAAACCGCAAAAGAGATGACAAAACATGCTTTAAACCCGCTAAAATAGGTCACTATGCCACAAAATGTTGGTCGAATAATAAGTGTGCATTTTGTGAAAACCCCGACCATGATATTTTTACATGCGAAAGGGTTCAACAATATTTTTAGAATGCCATGGCCCAATCAAAGAGCGATGAACATCAAGACACTAATAGAGGTGCAAGAGTCATTAGAAAAGTCCCATTAAACCAAGCACAAGGGGCAAGAAGATGTCAAAAACAAGATAATTGGTCATCTGACACTTCCATAGAGGAAGATACCTCTGAAGAATACTAACAGGAGGAAAAGCAAAGATAGAAGAAGATGAAGCAAAACAATTAATACCAAATAAACAACATGATAAAATTGTTGAAAATACAAAAACAATTATTAAAAAGGAACAAAAGAGTTATTTTTTTAGAGGAAGAGGTGACTGTACTAAAACAGTTGGCCACAAAGGGAAAACATAAAAACCTACTGAGAAAATTAGAACAGTTTGGCAAACAATGGGACAACCACCCCAATTTCTCGCCACAAGTCAGAAGAACACAACAAACTAGTCGGGATTGGAAGAATAGACACTAATGATAACTGCACATCTTAATCACCGAAAAGTTAAGCAAATCATGGTAGACCTAGGAGCAAATAGCAATATTATACCACAAAAGACTTCGAAGGAACTATGAAGGCAAAAAATAATACTCCCTACAATATCAGCTTAACGGATGGTTCAGGCATGCAAACCATGGGCACTTGGAAAAATGTGGAGGTCAACGTACAAGGTGTCAATTAACAATAAATTTTGAAGTAGTAGCAATGAAAGAACCTTTCAACACATTCTAAGCTCTACTAGAATTACAATGGTTTGTCAAAGCGAAAGGAATAGTGGACTCGGAAAAAGAGGAAATATCCTTTTCAAACAATAACAAAATAGTTCAATTTCCACACTATTGAAAACAGACATACTTGAAAGAACCTTTCAACGCATTCTAAGCTCTACTAGAATTACAATGGTTCATCAACGCGAAAGGAATAGTGGACTCCAAAAAAGAGGAAATATCCTTTTCAAACAATAACAAAATAGTTCAATTTCCACACTATTGAAAACAAACATACTTGAAGAACCCAACATTTAAAGGAAAATTGAACTAGACAGTGAAGAAGGCAATACAGATGGCAAGGAAGTGTTTGTGGCTTGGATCCAGGAAGAGCCAGAGCTCACTTCCCACAAGGTATATGGGCTTAGGAGAGCCTTTGTGGTGCAGAATCGCCCAAAAAAGGTATCACAAAGTACCACAACTAAGAATAATACACTGCAAAAATCAAAAGAGGAAATAAGTGATAACCTGGCTCCCCTCCCCGAGGAGACAAAGCATATAAACCAGTGGTACAATGGGAAACGCCCCTTGCCCTTTTTCCCCTCGTACCCGTACACGAGACGTTTTAGGGACAGGGGACACCTTGGGAACATTTCCCAGGAGTCCCCAAAATGTTTCCTTTTTTTGGAACATTCTGGATTGGTGAAAACATACCAAGGACGGCCAAGGGACGGTCAGGGGACACCTAGGCATCCCTCAACCATCCCAAGCACGACCCGTCATCCCCTATTTTCCAGTAGCCTTAGAACATAAAAAAAAGTCCAAAATTAAAAAAGGTTTTTTTAATGATTTTCTATGTGGACCCTACACCCTCCCAACCCTAATATACTAACTTAAAACTTCATTTGAAAGTCATTTGACCTCATTTTAACTTGCCAAAAATAATTGCAGCTAAGAGAAAAGCGAGAAGAGAAAGACGAGGGTTTGAAGAAGCTATTGGAGAAGAAAAACCAGTATCTAGTAGGCAAAAAGGAGAGCATTAAGACAGCAACCGACAAGAGAAGTGAAATAGATAAGTTATTCTTCCATTTTTTTCTTCTTTTTTTCCATTTTTTTCTATGTTTAAATGATGAAACGTATGATTTTCTATATTTCTTTTTTTATTTCCAATTTAAAAAAACCAAAACCAAACAAAATGTGTAGTAGTAGTGAAGGTAGTGGGCATGTTGAAAGCGGAGAAGAAACCCAATCGGTTGAAAGGGGGCAGCCTCAAACAAACCCATATGAAATCCCTTCCAAAGATTTGAAAAAATATTCAAAAGGCCCTTTCTATCCTAAAAAACCTCTTCTTCAATTAGCATCACATATAGACTAAAACAAATGGAAAAACACATGGGGTTGTAGATTATGGCAATGTCACATTTGTAAAGATAAATTTTATGGGAGCTACACAAGAGTCTATTCTCATCTATTGGGTTATACAGGCCATGGGGTCAAGGTTTGTGAAGACATCAAAAATTTCCACAGGGTAGAGTGTTATAGATTGCACATGGAAGCCGAAGGAAGGCCTATAGGGCAGCCAATGCAAACTCAATCCGCACATTCAACTTCACCTATGCCCTCTATGTTTGGTAGTCCTATTGTTAGTAGTGGTAGTAGTGGTGCGGGAGGTGTTCATGTTTCCACAAGAGGGAAGAGGAAGGCTAGTACTTCTAGCGAGCAGCAAAATATAGTTGCAAGTATGTTCAATGTGCAAGCACAAGATGTAGCAGAGTCCTCCATTGCCAAATTTTTCTATGCCCACGCCATCCCATTCCATGTAGCATGTTCTCCCTACTTCAAACAAATGTTTAAAGATGTGGCAGTTGTTGGTACCTCATACACCCCCCTTGGAGAAAATAAACTACACAGTACAGTCCTTGACAAAGAATATTCTCAAGTTTGTGTGGTGATGGAGGACATGAGACAGTGTTGGATTAGGACGGGCTACTCTATTATCATGGATGGGTGCAACAATATTAGACATCAGCTGCTAATCAACATCATAGTCGCATGTACAGCTGGTTCATATTTCCTTAGAGCCATTGATTCTTTTGGGAAGCGCAAGGACAAAAAATTCCAATTTCATATTTTGAGAGATGCTATAGACGAGGTTGGAGCAGCCAATGTTGTGCAAGTGGTCACTAATTCCGCACATGTGTGCAAACTAGTAGGTTTGATGGTTGAGAGTGCTTTCAAGCACATCTTTTGGACCCCTTGTTGTGTTCATGCGTTGAATAATGCATTGAAAGACATAGGGAAGATAGATTGGGTGCGCCAAGTGGTTGGAGAGGCTAGAAACATTCAGATGTTTATTTGCAACAATCACACCTCACTTGCTCTCTTTAGGACAATTTCTAAGAGGGAATTTCTCAAGCTTGTAGAGACAAGGTATGCCAGCTACTCTATTTTTTTAGAGAGGATGCTTGACGTGCAAGAGGCTCTACAGTTGATGATGGTTGATTTAGAGTGGAATAGATGGTCTATGGCAAGCACTACAGAAGTGAGAAACATCAAACAAAAAATTCTTGATGATACTTGGTTGTCCAATTTGAGGTAAAAAAATTACTAATTTGTTCTTGATTGCTGATTTTATAAAAAATAATATAAAATATGATTTTATTATTAATATTTTTTCATTTTCTAAGTTCTAACTTGTCTTTTTTAAATTTTTTCTTTGCAGATACATTTGCTCCATCATTTCTGTAAAATCCCTTCCCGGATGGAACCAATTTTTTTTATTGTTTTCCAAGTTTGGCAAATATTCTATTTTATCAAGTTGCTCTCACTTCCTTGCTTGCATGTTAATCAGAATCAAAATAGCAAGTAATGCAGACTTGTTACAACAATTTTGAAACCCACACAACTTGTATTTGAAATGAAGGTTCATCGCATTTTCAAAGTTTCACTTTCAAACTTAGCAATACACTTCAAAATACTCAAACAGTGCTATGGGTGTCAACTTTTAATTTCAGAAATATTAGCAAGCAGATTGGAACTCATTACACATTCAATGACAATATTAGAAAAATGGTTCGATTTTCTAAGACTCTGTGTAGAATAATCTTTTGAATATGATAGCAGTAACCCATGCAATTTACTAAATATTGTAATGACTGTAATTTGTAAACAGCAGTCTCAAAACGTAAAAGCAAATGATTAAACTCACACTTACAAATATTGCAAATACAGTGACATAAACCACAAGAGGTAATATTGGAAATTACTCAGACCTAGGTGACAAATCGATTTCCACCTGGAAATGAATGTGACGGCTTGAAAGGGCCCAGAATACATATTAGCTGCTATAGATCCTCCTTTGACCATCGAATCTCCCAGCAAGTTGTGCACCCAACCTCTGTTGCCTCATACGCCACCTTCTAAGCCTCCTAGCATGAATACAGAACATATTTCAAGGCAATAAATGAAGTGCTCTTCTCCCAGCAAACATGTCCTTTATATTTTGACCTATTTCTTCACTTTCAAGACTTGTGCGGGTGTCTTGTGCTTAGAAATAGTGTGCCCCGGATTCCTTCAAAGAGTCACGCCATCAAAATCACTAGGGAAGCTCCCAAACTTGACTTTCATGGAGATGCAAAGTTCAATGAACAATAAGCCAATAGACTGAGATACACTCCATTTTTCTCATTAAATCTCTTGCCTTGAATTCACTTTTGCATTAGTCGAAATCTCTCCAACTCATACTCATCAAATCCACATTGAAGTGCAAAGTAGAAAACCTGTTTGGTTCTCTCGACAATTCTCAACTTGGGTTGATGGTTTCACAACCAAAACTGAAACAGTAGGGTTTTCAAAACCCTCAGTATGAAAACCTCCAAAGGCTCTCCAAAGTTGTGAGAAAATAAAATCCAGAATGTGAGAGATGAACCTCTTTCTGCCTTTTAGATTTCCCACTTAGTTTCCCGCTCACGAAATTAAAGTGACTTTATAAAGTTCATTTTAAATATTTCACTTAAGTCACTTTAAAGCGTTACTTTATTAATTAATTAATATCACCTTATAAAATTAACTTGACACCAGGCAATATTAAATAATTAAGTAAAGGATTCCCTTAATTTCAATTTTAGCCTTCGGGAATTAAAAAGGATAAGTGATCACATGAGTGGCTACTAAGAAGGGGGCATTACAGTCCTCCCTTCTTAAGATTGCTTGCCCTCCAGCAATTGCAAATTGGGATGTTATAGAATCTGTTCTCCCTCCCAAGTTGCGTCCTCTACTGGCAAGTCTCTCCATCTGACCAAAAACTCCTTAAACACTCTATTTTTCATTCTCTTCTCCCAGGTATCAACTATCTCCTTAGGAATCAGCACCAAATGTCCCTCTTCGTCCAATGGGTTAACTCGGAAGATGAAGTAAACTATTGTCCCAAGGCCTTTTTGAGGCACAAAACATGAAATACATTATGGATCTTACTACCCTCTGGCAAATCCAATTCATATGCTACCTCCCCAACACATCTGATGATCTTGTAGGGCCCATAAAACCGAGGCTTGAGCCTTTTTGCCCCGCTCTACTTCAACAAAGATTGTCTGTATGGCTGCAAACAAAGGAAAACCATATCCCCAAACTCAAAACATCGCTCAACCCGATGCCTGTCTGCATATTTCTTCTGTTGATTCTGAGCCAACTGCAAATTATCCTTAAGAGCTCTCAAAATATCCTGGCTCTCCTGAATCCAATCCTTAGCCTTGGGAGCTCTGCTCTCACCAAAAGCTAAGTCCATCAAGGATGGTGCATCATACCCATACAAAGCATAGAAAGCTGACATGCCAATCGACATGTGGTAAGAGGTATTGTAACAGTGTTCAACCAAGTGCAACCACTTGACCCACGCTCTCTGTTGTCCTGAAATGTAGTTACGCAAGTACCCATTGTTGTACCCTAAAATTAAAATTTTTGTTACACTTAGACATTTTGAAGAAATGAGTAAAAGTCTTGTTAAATCAGTCAAAAAGGTCAAAACTTGGGTGTGCATGTCTTGCATGAGGGGTCAAAACAAAAAAATTTCAACTTCTGACGATCTGGGTCTGCTAAGAACAGCTTAACCTACAAAACCCAGATCTCAGTTTTTCATCCCTAAATTTTAGGAAAACTGCTATTTTTAGAAACTTTCTCGAAATAGTAACGTTTTCTGGGTTTTTCTGGGTTTCTTTCGAAACAAATACTGGCAAAATTTTCTAAAAATAGAAAGTTGGTCCGACAGGGTCCAAATTGATTTTGATTGGCTCAAAATGTGTCCGTATCAAGGCTGGTGCAGTCAGAATCTTAAAATAATCAGTTTTTCCCTACTGGGTCTATTCAAATTTTTTAGAAGCATATATGGACTCCGAGGTCATCAATGGAGGTCATCCAGAGCTACCGAGGGGTCAATTTCAGCATTCAACTTTCGGAGGAGGTGAAAGCGATGAACATGCACGAGCGAGGAAGAAAGTTGAAAAAAGGTGAAAGGTACTGCTCGCTGCTGAGTTTAAGCCAGTTGAAGAAGCGCCCATCTTTTTAGAACATCGGATGAGTGAATTAGGGTTAGGACGTCCAATGAAAGTTGTTCATGTTTAGTAAACCGCAGTAGATATCCCCGTCGAAGCATCCGGCAATCCAATCTCCGGCAAGTTCAAGTCAAAGTGGAAGAATAGAATGAAGATCTGAGACTTGAAGAAGAAGATAAATTGAAAATTTTTCTAAGTCTGGAGAAACTGGGCGCCCTAGGTGAAGAAAGGCGCCCAATTTTTCAAGGGTGCAAACAGATGAAATTGCAGTCAAAGTTATAATGAGATGTCTTCATAATGCAACAAGCTTTCCAGTGAGCTATTCAGCACGACAAACGAAGCTCGCAGTCATCAGATTCAAAGGGCTGAACAGAGGGTCCGGTGAGAGTTGAAAAGAAAAATCCAAAAGCAAAGGTGAAAAATCAAAAAAAATAAACTAAGTGTTGGTAAAGAGGGCGCCCCCAGTCAAGATAGGCACCCAACCTTTTGAGGGGTAAAAATTGACTTTTTGGAAAAATCTCTTCCAGAAGTCCCCTCTTCATTCTTCGTTAGCTTCGCAACAAATCCAAACATTTATCAATCCAACGCCCTGTTGTGACCTAACTCACACCTCGCCCCATTGCAAATGGGGACCCTTGTTGTTTGCTTTTTAGGGTTTTTCTTTCGCGTGCCTCGTTTTGTCTGCTCTCCGTTTGGGGGTTTCAAGTCTGAATTTTGAACGGTCACCCGAGTCGAGTCAATGAGTTTTAGCCTGGATCAATGTATAAACGTCGCCATCGTGCTTAGAAGGCCTGGGAGACGAAGATCGACTGTCGTTTCAGTCAAATCCGACATCTCCAAGTTTTTAGGGTTTCTCACCCTGGCCCCCCTATTTTTTAGGACCTACTTTTTTGGCACTTTTGGGCAATTCTGGGATCCCTATTTTTTAGGGTCTATTTTTGGAAAGTTGCTATTTTTGAAATTTTTCTATTTTTAGAAAGTTTCTAATTTTAGAAGGGTCACGAGTTTCAAAAATCCACTCAGAAGTTCGAAAAGATCAACGAAACTCTCAGAAAATCAATTCGAAATTTTTTTGAAATTTTGGTAAAAATCTGGAAAATCACATAGAAAGTTCAAAAAATCTGGAAAATTTGTTCAAAAATGGTGAGAAATTCTGGAAAATCACAGAGAAATCTGGTAAAGAGCACAGAAAATGGTGAATGAGATGATGAATTCGTCAATAAATTGGTAAAAATTCATGAAATCCGTCAAGAAATCTGAACATTCATGTAAAAATCTGGGCGATTCATGGGAAAATCTGAACAATCATGGAGGAGACTGAAAAATTTGCCTAAGTATGAAGGAGAAAATAAGTCAATGAAGCTTCAGCTGAGATGCTTATGGCAACAGATCTGAGCAAGTTCGCTCTAGACATAGCAATGAATGGCATAAAAATCTGATCAATGGCCAAACAATCCATGAAGTCCGCCTTAACAAAGCTGGGTAAAAGTTGGCAATGGCCAACAATGTGATGAAGTCCACCTGGTCAAAGATGTCAATGCCAAACAGTCAAGGCAAGTCCGCCCATGGAGAAAGAGGAAAATGTCTAAAGAAATGAGGCAGTGGCCAGACCATTAGCCAAATCCGCCCTTGAGAAATGTTGAAATGGCATCAAACATGAGGAAGTCCGCCCTGAGCATTAGACAATGGCTAAAGAAGTAAGGAAGTCCGCCTTGGGAGAAAGCTAGAGTGGCAAGCAAAGCTAGAAAGTCCGCCCTATGTTTAAATGCCAATGGATAGAACACAGCCAAAGTCCGCCTTGGGTAAAGGAAGAAATGGCTTAGAGAAAGAGGAAGTCCGCCCTATCATGGCCAAGTAAAGGGTGAAGTCCGCCCCTTTGAGCAAAAGACAAAATGGCTTAGGCATAGCCAAGGAAAATGGAGTGGCAAGGGAAAGCATGAAGTCCGCCCAAGGTTAAATGTGAAAATGGCAAGCCAAGTAACAAAGTCCACCCAAGGAAAAGAGATGAAAAGTTTAAGGCATAGACAAAGACAAGGATTAAGTGGCAATGAAAACTAGCAAGTCCGCCCAGCAAGCTATGATATGGCAACAAAGCAAGGCAAGACCGCCTTGGATATGAAAGTTGAATGGCAAAGAAACAACCAAAGTCCGCCATGTATTGGAGAGTGTAAAAAATTAAAATTTGCCTAAGTCTAAACCTTTGGAAAATTAAAATATGCATCGCACTTAGAAAATATGTCCAAGTATCAAAGTGACTAAGGAAAATCTTCGCCATGGCTAGAAAAAATTGTGAAAAAATCAAGCAAATGGCTAAATAAATTCGGACATGGCGAAAGAATTTTGGACAAGAGACAATTTATGGTTAGAAAAAAGTTGGACATGGCTAGAGAAATATTGGACGTGGCTAGAGAAATGTCGGACGAGAAATGTCGGACGAGAAATATTTATGGCCAAATAAAATTGGACATGGCCAAATAATTTTGGAAAAACGATTAAAAATCATGGCCAAATGAAATTGGACGCTAGAGATTTTGGCAAGAAAAATAAAAAAATGGAAATTCATCTAAGGCATTGACAGAGAAAATTTCGAAAATCAAATGGCCAAGGACAAAACATTATTTGCCATAAAACGAATGGGTTGGAATGGACACATAAAATAATTGTTTTAATTATTTTAATCATTTATTTCCCAACAACCAAAAGGATAAGTCTTGAAAATTTCGAAATTGGAAAGAAAGATAAAGAGCTTTTGCTAAACTGGAAATGAAATTAGAAACTTTCCCGGACGAGATTATTAAGGATAGAACTTGCCATCCTGAAGCAAAGTGAAAGATGAGTTCGAACTTGATTCGAAGGAAACATTGCAGATTTGCTAAAATGATCGATCTTCTCACCTCTATAAGTGATTTCACTTCTCATTTGTGCAATCACTCGATTTTGAGAAGAAAAGTTGTGAGAAGAGATTTGTTTAAGGCAAAAGGTTGAAGAAATTTGCAGCAAACTAAAAGAGATAGAATTTTATCAGCTTGCATCGTGATTGTGATCGTTTCTCCAGAAATCACAAGGCAGATTTGTTTTGTCCATTTCATTTTTGACATGAAGCTTCATCGTTTATTTTATTTCCAGCTTATTTCTTTTACGAAGTCCAATTTGACAATTAGCTGGAATGTTCTTTCAAACTGATTTAAATTTCGAATTCTGATTTATTCCTTCTGCTTTTCTTGCAGATCTATTTTCGAAGCAGTCAAGATGAAGTTTGCAAGCAAAGGTGTCCAAACACAATCGAAAATCAAGTCTAAGTGGGAGCACGTTCTGGACAACGATCTTGGCCACGTTGATCTTGAGGACTTCCGGAAGAGAATGTATGGGACTGACGGACGTCTGCCTACACTAATTGCCATGAGGATGATGCGCAATGGAATCGTCCATGCAGCTGGATTTCCACCAGCAAAAGAATGTCCTGAGCTGATGGTAGAATGCGCACTACACTACAACGCACAAGACAGACAGATAGAAGCTCCTGACGGAAGGGTCCTTGCCTACTTGTCTGAGCTAGCAATCCAGGAGACTTTTGGCATTCCAGTATACAACCGAACATCCTATCGCACCAAGCAAGATGCACTCAAACTTTATCAGAGCCAGCGAGATCTCTGTGCATCCAACATAAACAAAAATTGGTTACTCAAACCTAAGCCTACTACAAGCAAGATGCCGAAGAAATTGATCATAACCCACTTCAAAGAGGAATATGGTGATATTGTTTTGCTACTAAACAGAATAGTAGGCAGTGCGCACGGTGCTCCTTTTGAAGATTGGATGTACTATTTTATTGATGAGATAATCACTGGAGTAAAGATGTTCAATTGGTCCAGGATGATTAGTGACAGTTTGCACGAGCAGTTGGTCAACTTTGAGCAAACCAAAATTTTTCACATGAGCTCCTATATTGTATATTCACTTGCAAGATACTATAAGTATCCTGGCTTGACATGCAAAGGCGTGGTCGGCAACGGCGAGGGGAAATTCAAAGTCTACGATTGCTATCCACAGCTGCAGCTGAAGGAGAAGTCTCATTTCCGGAGAGCTCACGACGCCTTCTTAATGTATATCACCCAGCTTCTTCAAGGCGGAACGCACCAAAGACTCTCGCATGAAGCCAAGAGCCTAATCAGTCGGTATGGATTCTGGTTCATTCAGTATCCTAAATTCACTTATATCAGAATCCAAGGATTTTCCGGAAATCCTTATAGGCTGCCTGTCTACCCGACCAACAAGATGGTATTGTTGGAGGTGCTGAGGCAATTAGAAACGTATCAGAATATTCGAAGGCCTAAGCAGAAAGCTGTTGTCACCTTCCCCTTTTTCATCGGCAACATGGAGGAGTCATGCCCGACAGCACAAGCGGCAGAGGTTGCTCGACTGGAGATTCAGCAATATCCATTCATATCATACAAATCCAGAAACAACTTTGATCCGCTTCATCACATCAAAACTGTGGACGGAGAAAGGTACAAGCATCGGGTTGACTTAGAGGACTTCTGGGCCAACGCAGCCGATGAATATGACGTAAGGAGAAGGTTATGGTCAAGGTTGTCGTTAAGCATGATAAGGGCAACAGAGCTCTTCAAAATACCTGATCAACTGCAAGATGATGGAATATACGTGCAACCAGGCTTTAAGGAGAATGAGCCACTTCCACCTATAAAATGGTTCGAGCCTGAGATGGGTGATCAAGCCACTTTGATGCGCCCTGTTTTCAAGTACTCTCAGTGGTGGATAGATCGGCAGGTGGAGGTCCTAAAACAGAGAAATATGCAATTTACCTATGAGTTGATGGGAGACACTGAGTCATGTTCTTCAAACGCCGGTGCATCTCGTGGAGATGGACAAACAGATGCTGCCAACTCAAAGAAGAGAAAGGAAGCCGATAAAACTGCAAGACAAGACAAGGGTAAAGAGATAGATGAAGGCCCTTCTCGAAAGAAGCACAAGTCTAGACCCCTTCAGTCGGCTACTTCCCGGAACATGGAAGAAATGCTCGCCTTGGATAGAGAATTTTTGGAGAATGCCAGGACCCCTTCTCCAGTTGAAAATGTAGAGCCAATCCAAGTAGAAGATGATGATCAACCTTCTCCAGCAAGCACAGAAATCTTGGAATCAGATAATGATACGGACGTTATGGATGGAGAATTTGAGGAAGGAATGATTTCCGCCCTCAAAGGCATTCAAGAGGACCCATCCGTCCAAGAAATTCAAGGTATGCAATTGGCCCAAGAAATTCAAAGTAGGCCAGAAATTCAAGAAGATCAGGAAGTTCAGGATATACAAGACGTCCAAGATCAACAGGACGTAATTGAACAGCCAACAATACCAGAATGGCTGAGGGAGAGATTGAAAAGAAAAGCGCTAGTAGAAGTTCCTGAGGAGGACAATGACAGATTTTCTGGCCAGATTAGAGCAAACTGCCCCAAGGAAGAAGGCCAAGAAGTTCTCTACCATCCAGAGAGATGAAGCTGGAAATCGCACGGTACAAATCGCAATGCCTACAGCCGACAAGTTTCAAGACGAGATTGCTCCTGAGGAATATGCTATCACGACTATCGACATGGATCCGACATCAAAAGGGCAGGAAGTTGAAGAATTGGATAATTTCGTGGCCACCATCAAGGCCAGGTTAGAAAAAGAGGTTGCCAAGAAAAAAGAGTATAAGAAAGAAATCCAGCGCCTAAAGGACTACATCCAGCAATTGACAAAGCCACTAAACGAAGGTGAACAAGTGGCGCCTTTACCTCCAAATGCTTCACAGGAACCAAGTGCAAACTTTGAAGAAGAGCTGATTACGGCAAGGGAGGCGAAAGACTGGATGGCTGGAAGGAAAGAAGAGGCATTGGTATTTGCAGAAAAGTTGGCACAAGTAAATGAGCAGGCTTCCTTTATGCTGTCACGAGTTGCAGATCTTGCGGAGTCATGGAATAATCTCGAAGACATTCAAAGCAGGAGCATCCCATGTATTCGGGAACTAAAGGGCATCTCAAAGCAAAGATTGATTGAGGACAAGGTTATCGAAGCTGGAGCAGCTTATGATTTTAATGGATGGTATTTTGCTCTGATCTCCAGAAAAGGAGTTCTCCAAAAGGTGAAGCAGAATAGTGGCAGAGTTGAAGAACAAGTAAAAGAAATTCAGAGTAAAATTTATGAAATGGCTGCAAATATGCTTGAAAAGGATGTTGTCAAATTTAAGAGTTAATTATCATATTGGTGAAACACTTGCGGCCAAAGATTTTGAGAGAACATGTGCAGAAAATTTTCTCCACCATCGGGTCAATCATGAAAGAAAGTTTCACCAGAGTATTTGACTTCATGGCTATCAGAAGTTCTTTCTTGTTGCAGGAACCATCATGGGCGACTATTTTTGCAGAGTGTGCCGAGAACTTGGATTTGCTGGAGTACAATGTCAGCGTGCTGCCCAACATCGCCATGGAAGAGGTCGACCTGATAGTGTCCAGGTTCGCCGAACGTGAGGCTGCACAAGTGGATAAGGATGCCACTCCAGTTGTCTAGTGTTCTCTTCAGTTAACTGATTGCGGTTTTAGAAACCCTAATTAGGGTTTAGTTCTGTTTAATCTTGGCCATTGATCTTGAATCAATCTCGACCGTTCTTTGTAATCTTGAAAAACTATATAAACCCCCCCCCCTCACTCTCTCATTATTAATTAGAGGAGATTAGAAGTTAGATATTCATTAGAGATTAGAGGCTAAGAAGTTAGAACAGATTTAAGATAGTTAGAAATAAAGAGAGAGTTCTTATGAGATTGTTGTGAAAACACTACTTTGATAATGAAGTTCAAATGCATGAGGTGCCTTGAATACTTGATTGTTGAATAGTTGCATGGTCGCATATTTTCTTTCTCTCTTAGTAAATTTGAGTTAAAATGTATGTTAGAAGAATGATTGATTGATAACGGAGATTGGTGAAACCGAGCTCATACTTTCTTTGGGTGGATGATTTCACTCAATGTGCAAAGTTAGACTGAGCTTCATTGTGGATGCTTAACTTCTGTTTGAATAATTGTTGTTCGATTTGATGGTAATTATTCATTACATGAAAATCACAAGCACATTCCTAGAAGATTGCACTTGCTCTACGTAGTTGTCGTTTAACGTGGCGAAGTAGAGTATGGTTTATTTGGTTTCATTCAGTCCTCGTCTTCTCTTGATTTCTTAGGAGTAGTGTAGGTTCTCTAAAACCCTACTCTTTTTGCCCCTTTTTTTTATAAAATCAAAAAATCTACAATGATACTGCATCTATGTCTCCGCTTTTCGGAATAACTTGCAAAATCTTAATTGTGCCCACAGCAAATCACATCCATACCACAGAGCCTATCCGCATTCATCTTAAACATTGGAATTACCCTATGACCTCACTTGCAATCTTAGCATAGGAAGTAGTTTTTCAAGAGAGAATAGAGCGTCTGTGACACTTTGTTCTAAAATGTTTTGTGTGTCATAAAACACGCAACAACACGCCCGGAGCTCAAGATTCAACAAGATCGCCCGTAGAAGAGAGAGACATGAATAAATTGAAATTTTTCTAAGTCTGGTAGAACTGGGCGCCCCAGTTGAAGAAAGGCGCCCAAACTTTAAAGCATTCAAATGATGGAATTTGCAGAAGTAGCATCCAAGAGTGCCTCACCAAAATCAGTCTGGCTATCCAACGAAATATTCAGACAGTCAGTCGGATCAGCGTAACTCCCGGAATCGAAGATTCACCAGAAAATCAAAGGGAGAAAGAAGAACTTGGAAATCAAAAAATGGCTAACACTGCGAAAGTTCGGAGCCCCTCGAAGAAAAAGGCTCCCATGAATTCGGAGGTCAAAATGAAGGATTTTGCCAGAGATGCCTCCAGAAATTCTTCCTCTGAATCAGTCAAACTCCGCCGTGAAACCTTCAGCTCGCCTGTCAGGTCAATCTATCAACGGGAAATCAGAGGCGAAGTAGCAGGTCAAAATGGTGAAAAGTTGAAAATGTCTAAATTTTGGTTAACACTAGAGGAAGTGGGCGCCCCTGGAGAGAATGGGCGCCCAAAGTTTCATGCCTTAGAGAAATTTCAAAATTTTCGAAATTTTCAAGATTGCAAGAGAAGAAAGAGGCGTCCAAGTTCACATTGAACAGAGATTTTAGGGTTTTGAAATAAAAGCAAAAGAAAGCAAAGCAAAGACAAAACCCTAAGTCTATTTAACATCTTTCTTTTATGTTATTTTCATTATTTTTGCAGGTAGCCTTCAAGGGAGAAAGTTGGAGCAGCAAGTTTGAAGAAATTTTTCAAGATTCAAGAGCATAGCTTGTTGGTTTTTCATCAAAATTTTCAGACCAGCAACTTAAACCCTTGCTTTTTCAAGCTTTTTCATCCAGAAGATCAAACTTTTCAAAGGGAAGATCAAAGATTTTAATTTTCAGCCATCTGGGTCTCTTCTTCTCGTTCTTCGGAAGAAATTTTCAAGAACTTCATCAAGTTGCAGCAAGTGCTTTTATTTTGCATGTCAGTGAAATCCTCAGTGCATTCAAGATTCAACCATCTGGGTCCTTTCCAATCAGTCTTCTCAAGAAAACCCATATCACAACTTTTTTCAAGAAAGTTCAAAATCTAGGGGTGGCTGCTTTTTCGATCAAACGTCAGGGTTTTGCAAATCTAATCAACTGGGTCCATTTCTAATCTTGTTCTGAATAAAACCCAGATGCCAACTTTTTTCGGGAAAAATTGAAGAAATTAGGGTTTGCTGCTTTTTTAGGCAAAATTCAAAATTTTCAAAAACGGACGATCTGGGTTGTCTTGCATCGATATTCTGAACAAAACCCATATCTCAGAAAAATTTCTCAAAAAATTTGTCCGTTTGAAGACGAAAAACCAGCATTCTAAAAATAGAAAGTTGCTCAAGACTTGTCTAAACATAGGCGAGTTTACAGTCATTCTTCAAGGTTTTCAATATGGAATACACTCCCCTCGAGTTTAAGACCGAATCAGCACTACGTTAGAACTTCATCATCTCAGCTGAAGAACGAAAGAAGGTGTGATATGAGAAAAAGGAAAGGTGTCAAAAAAGAGTTGTGCAATACTCTTCTATTGGAAATCAAGCGAAGTGTCAGAAGCATAAAGTTGCAGAGCCGCCAAGTTATCAATTAGTAAGTCATCTTTTTGGGCAGCGATGTTTTGCAAGAATAGAACTCATAAAGCAACTGAAGAAGTGAAAGATCCTCTAGGTTTGATGACAAAAGGCGAAGAGATCTTGGAGAATCAGAATATTGCCTTAGTTGGCATAGATGCACCGAACCGGGACACAATTTCCAATTTTCTAGCGGATGAGATCGAGCTTTAAAGCGGCTTTCATCTAGAAGCTTTCTTTCCGCTTTCTTTCTATTCTTGGAACGATTCTTATCCATTCTTTGAGAAGAGAAAGAAGATAAGATGTAATAGTTGGTGTTTCCCGCTTTTTCTGCTTTCTAGGGTTTTAGATGTTATCTTCTTTCTAGATTTAGTAATAAAGCTTGCTTGCTGAGCAAGCCCTAGATTGTGAAAGCAAGGAGATTTTAGGGTTCCCTACTCCTCTGCTTGTCTATAAATAAGAGCCTTTGCTCATTAGTTTCTTTAACGGTCATAGTGATAACAACACGCTGAGCCTATTTTGCCTTCTATTTGTTATTCAAGTGTCGTTCAATTGTGTTGTGATAAACAAATTGTTGAGCCTCTTTAGCCAACAAGGAGTTAGTGTGATTGCTGTTTCTATTGTGTAAGAGCAAGATTGCAAACCTCTTTAGCTGCAATTTCTTGTTCCAGGCATGTTAGAAGTGAGCCTTGTTCCAGAAGTTTGAGTAATAAAATCATGAGCCTCCTTTGCCTTGATCCAAAATCTCAGATTTCCGTTATTTGTGTTATGCTTCTATGATCTCGATTTCAGCTTGCATTGAAGTGTGTAGATGTTTGTTGAGAAAGAGTTTATCAAGCATTTTGTCAGAAAATCTTACCTTGTTAATTTCTAACTTCTCTTGCTCTGCCATTACTTGAGAGGTTAGGAACGCCTTTAGTCTAGGTTATCGAGTTGAAGTTCTTAAATCAGAAAATCTCACCAAGGCTTGTGTTTTATAAACCTTGTGCTCTTAAGCTGATCAAAAAGATAGGCAACTTAGTTTTAGCTTTACTTCTCTTGAATACCATCAGCAAGAGGGGAGCTTCCTCCTAATTTGAAGAGCAACTTTTATCTGCAGATAGTCAGTCTCGCTTCAAATACGATTCCAGAGGTGCTAATTTAAACGCCAACAAGAGTATCCAAGAGTATGAATAATTACAAGCACAAAGTCTTGTAGATCACTCAACTAGAACATGCAAGAGCATGAATGATTACAAGCACAAAGTCTTGTAGATCATTCAACCAATGATAAACAGAAATAACAATGCAATCTAAATAATAAATGTAACACAAAGTTTACATAAACTACTTAGAGTCTTTTAGATTCTTCGAACTAATCACTACCAAATAAGATTAACTCACAAAAGTATCGAATCCAACGCAAAGTTTGGCTTGCAATCCTTTTCTTTATTAATCGAATCTCATTCACAAAGCATGAATGCAAAGTTTCACAAATTTGCTTACAAAAAGGCAGCACTTCATTGCAAAAGGCTAAAAGATAATTTATAATGAAAATCCCTCACATTATATAGAAAGAGGGATGGGCAAAATAAGGAAAGAGATTGAGAAATTAAGGAAAGCTAGGTGAGTGGATTTTAGAGATCTCACTCATCTCTTGACCAAAGTCAAAGTGTAATTTGTTTTGAAAAATATTTTCGCATCTTTGGACTTGGTGTAATTACATTTTACAAAATGACATTCGAAAATGTCGAGAAATATTTACAAGATGCATAATGGGATGCACCGGAAATGTCTAACACTGGAGAATAGGGGGCTGCTTCACGTCTCTTCTCCTTCTGAGTCTGTCCTGAAACTTTTCATTGCATGACCATGTTTATGTAACCATTCTTCTGTGTTGGCTAGGATTGGTCTCAGCCTTTCTCTCATGCTAGTAACCTCTTTCCTAGACCATTGTATTGCAGGCAACGGCCTTTTAGCAATGCCTTGCTCATCATAGACAGCGTTCATGATATCACCTGGATCCTCAAAATCCTCTGGTAGATCAGCAATACCAAGATCTCTGATTTGTTGAACTGTCAATTTGCAATAGTCCATTTTGCGAATGGCTTCTTCATCTCAGAATCGCCCGTGATGTCTTCAAAACGCTGGGTGACTGCGGTTGGTGGCCCTTTGCAACTTTTTCCTACATCCTGGTGAGTCGGGAAATCAAACTCTATAATTGTAGGCTTTGATGGTCATGATCCGTGATTCCAAAGATGCATGGTGACTTAGCCTTTGTGCCAAAATTTTGATAGTATATTGGCCGATGGTCACCGAACTCTGAACTCCACGCCTGTGGTTGCTTCTTCGCTATTTCTGTAATCGAGCATCACCGCCTCAGACATGTTTCATGAGAATCCACTGTCCATATAACGGGTAGCATGTAGGGACAACCAAAGGTAGCAAATTCCTACCTCAAGTAAGTAAGTAAATGTTGGGAATTGGAGAAAAATGCATCCAACTTTACTTACCACCTTATAAGCCTCATCAGATACTCTTCTTTCCAAAGCTGGATCAAAATTGAAGAGTAAAGGCGCAAAGAAAGCATCAGTGACCCGTCTGAAATGATGAAAGCTCTCCTTTAGCTCCAATTGATAGAAATATCTGTACACAGGCACCATCATCCGATTCCCTTTTGTAGATAGACTGGAATTGTCTCATCACAAATGGGCCGCATTACCAGGTAAGCAAGAAGTCATGTAGAACTTCGCTGTAGAAGGAGCGCTGATCAACCGCTCGCGGTATCTCATCACTGATTTGTTTGCCCCAATCAATATGAACCTTCTGCCTTCTTATGATCTTGATGTATTCATACATCCAATCGTGAAAAGTAGATGATTCCGGCAAGCCCTTCACTCTGCTTAGAAACGTGATCATATCCTTGATGTCATCTTTGAAGTCACTTCTCAGGAGTCCTTTCGGCCATCTAGAAACAGACGATCTAGGCTTTTTGAGCCATTGAGTATTTATCAACTGTTTAGCCTTATTGGGATCAGCATCAAAGATCTCCTGAGCTTTCGACATAGAGATATCAATATATTTCTCCATATGAGGGACCTTGAAGACAATGTCAAAGAAATCGGGGTCGAGTCTCAGAATCTCGTGCCCGAAAGAGTCGATCACACTTCTGCTTTCTCGGATGTAATGAGACGCAACTTGAAGAACAAACTTGGTATTGTGCGCAGCTGTAGGGAACATCGCCACCAAGTGGAGGTTGTTGTGTACGATCGCTCTCATTGAATCAGGGAGAGGCTTCGTCTCTGTTAGCTTTGCGAAGTCAACCAAGTCTTGATGACCAACTTCTGTATCCTTTATTTCTTCAACTTTTGAAAGTACCATAGTTGGCGGATAGACGCCTTGATATTTGTACTTCATCTTGCTTTTTTCTTTCGAAGAAGAAGGAGGCTTCAGTAGCAGTCATCAAAAGGAACTGGAACTCTGATCACTCTTGATTTGACGATCTCTGAAAGTAGACTGCAATCCGTTTAGCCAGAACAAACACCAATTGTTAGAAAACATGGGTAAGCGCGAAATGAGCACGAGGATAGGAATTCATGAAGCGGATGGCGAGGCACGCAAAACGATGCACGAATGCGGAAAAATGAGGCTCAGGAGTGCACTGGTCAAAAATGAAGTTCATTTGGGAAGGTCTGGGAAAAGCCTGAAAAAAGTGTAAGGGCGCTAAAATTCAGCGCCCTTACATTTTTGGGAAAATTGCTTTTGGTGTAAGGGCGCTAAATTTTAGTGCCCTTACACTTTTCAGTGTTAGGCAAATTTTGACATTTTCGAGAAGTCACGGCGCCAAAATTCAGCGCTCTTGCTTTGTTGGAGAAAAAAAAAATGACTTTGATGCAAGGGCGCTAAAATTTAGCGCCCTTACATCTTACAGTGTTAGGAAAAAAATTCATCTTCTCAAAATGACCTAGCGCCAAAATTCGGCGCTTCTGCTTTTTTTCTTGATAATTTTGAGATGCAGATGCAAGAGGGAAAGGCGAGAGTGCTCGTGTTTGGAGAAGGCAATTTGTTTAAAAACATGAAAGCTCGAAATGTTTCCATCCTATTACATATGCATTCAAGAATTTTATAAAGAACTCTTTCTTTCTCTTTTTGAGATTTCCAAGTTCGCTCCAAAACGCATGAAGAGAGTAACATGAATACATTGGATAGATACAAGTTCCAAAGAACATCGATCATAGAGGAGAATAAGGAAAGAAACGCGAATGGAGAGAAAGAATATGCGTTGAAAAGAAAAACGCGAATGAAGAGTCAAAAAGAGAATGCGTGGGGTTAGAAGGGAGAAGAATGCGTAGGGGAAGAAAAACGCAAATGGAGAAGAGAGGACGCAAAGAGAAACAGAAAAAACGGATAAACAAAGACGTGAATGAAGAAAAACGCGAAGGGTGAGAACAAAACGCGAATAGAATGAAAAACGCGAATGGAGAACACAATGCGTTGAAAAGAAAAAAAACGTGTATGTTAACAATGAACTCATACAAATGAAAAGAATAAAGACAAAGCCAAAAGGAAAACTTACCAGAGCAAAACACGAAGAATGTTTGAAGAAATGGCGAAATCTTCAAAACGCAAATTTGCAGTTTGAAAGGAACTTGCACAGCAAGAGGAGAGAAGGGAAAAATAAAATAAGAACAACTAAAATGGCGAACTCATTCACTTAAGTGAAAATGAAAACTAAAAACCTAACTCAAGTCGTGCAATAAATTTAGGCACGAAAAGTGGCACGATTGACGAAAAACGCGAAAACGTGAGGAAACGTGCCAGAAACATGAAAAAAAGTTCAAGTGTCGAAAGAAAATGTAATGGCGCTAAAATTTAGCGCTATTACATTTTTTAGCAAAATCACTGTATGCAGGGGCGCTAAATTTTAGCGCCCTTGCATTTCCAGACTTAGTGAATTTTGCTTCCTGGCAGGAGCGCACTTTTTCAGTGCCACTGCATTTTTCGCAATTTGCAAAGCATGAACAGTGAAACTTCGCGAAAGATCTCGTTTCGAAGGTCTTTGCAAGGCGAACAAGGGGGAATGCTCGAATTGACTATTCGAGACTTGGGAACGCATTTCGAGGTGGCTTGAAAATCACTCCGTTATGCGTACTTGAACTTCACGAATCCTAGGAAATAGACAAGTTTCGTAGGGGGGTTATCCGTGGAACGAGCGCTACTAGATTCCGTGATAACACCAGGGGCACCCAAACTCAGCAGTGTTAGAAAATTTTCATGAATTTCCAATTTTCTTTCTCGTTCTTCGTGCATGTTCATCATTTCATCTTCTGTCGAATGCTTTGAACATTGAACCTGATACCTGGCAGCAGATTGACCTCCATTGATGACCTCGGAGCTCCTGATATGCTTCTGAAAAAGCAGAATAGACCCAGTAGGGAAAAACTGATTATTTTGAGATTTTGGTTGCACCAACCTGATATAGATACATTTTGAGCCAATCAAAATCAGTTCGGATCCTGTCGGACCAACTTTCTATTTTCAGAAAATTTTGCCAGTATCTGTTTCGAAAGAAACCCAGAAAAACCCAGAAAACGTTACTAATTTTAGAAAATTTCTAAAAATAGCAGTTTTCCTAAAATTTAGGGATGAAAAACTGAGATCTGGTTTTGTAGGTTAAGCTGCTCTTAGCAGACCCAGATCGTCAGAAATTGAAAATTTTGTGTTTTAACCCCTCATGCAAGACATGCACACCCAAATTTTGACCTTTTTGACTGATTTGACAAGACTTTTACTCATTTCTTCAAAATGTTTAAGTGTAACAAAAATTTTAATTTTTTGGGTACAACAGCGGCATAAGTTTTATTCATCCTGTAGGGTCTCTTCCGTACGGGCTAGGCTCCCGGTATGAGAGGGATCTTGTGTATGCACAGCTCCAGTGGTATGCCCTTGAGATCTTTATGTCCAGGCGAAGGCATCTTTATACTCCATGGAGATTTTGAATGCTGTCGCCTTTAGTATGGGGTTCCAATCATCACCGGCGAGAATCTCCTTAGGTTTTTCTGGCTCACCAAGGTTTACCTTCTTTAGTGTTGGTTCTTGTACTTGATGAGTTTATCTTGTTCAAACTTGTGTGTTGGCGTCTCGTCCAATTTTGCCACACCTTCCTTATACTCGATGTACTCTAGAGAAAATGTCTCATTGGTCAAGCCCTTAGCTTCTAACTCTGCCCCTTCTTTGATCTGTAGCATGTTGCAATCAGGGTGGAAGACTTCATAATCTTCCATCTGCCAGTGAAATAAATTGTTCAGCGAACTGGTCTCGTCCTCCGAGCAACTTGCAATCTCTAGTACACCTTCCTTGTTCATCTCCATTATCTTTCTTTCTTCATCAACATTCGATTCTCCACCCGATTCAGATCCCAAAGACGCTAGTTCTTCATTGACCACTTAGTTCTTTAGATCAATAGTATACTTCTTCCCATGGCTCTCGATTGAGAGTGTATTCCTCTTCCAGTTGTGGTTTGCCTTGGCAGCAATCAACCATCCTTGTCCCAATAGTGCATTGTATGCCTTTTTGTCCAGTGGGATGACAACGAAATTTAATAGGAATTGCTGTGTGCCGATCAAAACCTTTTGCGCCATTAGTGTACCGAGAGGTTTGATGCCATGCTGGTTTGCTCCTACCAGGTGGAGTGGCGGGGGCCAGAGGGTTGGCTTACCCAAACACTTCCATGTCTCCTCTAGTAGTACGTTCACTCCTGAGCCTCCGTCGACGATGGTGTTGGAGAGTTTCATCCCCACGATTTCCATTTGTACGATGGCCGACTTCCTCCTGACACTTACTGCGAGTAGCATTGGATCCGTGGCTTCTCCTGCCGGTTTTGTCATGCTTTCCGTTGGTTCCTTCTGAATATTTTCTCCAATGACGTTTGTGAGTGCTACCCTCAGTTGAGGCGTCGTTTGCAGAAGGTTTGTTACCTTAATTGGTACGGTTGTGTGAAGCACCTGCTGTACTATGTTCTTCTCGGACTCCGTCTGCAATGATGTACTAGTCGCTTTGGAAGTTATCCGTTCATTCACCATTGCCTCTTCCACTTCTGCCCTGGCTTCTTGGAGTCTTTCTTTCTCCGTACGAGGGTCCAGATAATTGGCCTTCTTCGACTGTGCCCTTGTAATTGCCAGAACTTCTTCGTCCGCTATCTCCAGCATGTTGATGCCTTTTTGCTTCGGGTAGTTGGTGTCCTCATGATCACCTAGTCCACACCATTTGCATAGCTTTCCATTGGCGCCTTGACCACTCTGGCAGTCCCTCGCAAAGTGACCCCATTCATTACATTTCCGACATTGGATCATGGGTCTTGTAATTACATATCCCTTGCATAAAGTAAAATTTTCCTTAATTTACATCCTACAAGTAAGTAAACGTGTTAACATGTCATTGCAATAATTTTTTTTTTCTTTATTGATAAAACATGAACAAGTTGTCATTTTAATTTACAATAAGGATTCTATTCCAATATAATAACTTCACAAGTACATGAAACAAGAGTACATACCTTACTAACATAGCTCCAATGAGCTTTAGAACAAATAGTAGTAAGAAGGTCCAGGTTCCTTTCCTTTCAAATTTTGGTACATCAGCCACTTTCTGAGGAGGAGAAACATCACTCGGGTGCTTTTCCGCCAATCACGGACTTATAATGCGGTCCCCCATACATCCATTATTCAATGGATGACCCTCCCTTTGTTGAAGAGATTGGTAGGGTATCCTTTAACGATTACCAACTGAGCATAGTGCTGTGCCCTACTAGAACCTTGCTATTTCACAATCTCGAACTAGTACAAGGATCACAATGAACTGACAGTGTAGTCTCAATTATCTCACACCTAAGTGGATGTCGTACATTTCACTACTTTGGCCAAAGTATTCTCATTCAGTACTTCGAATGAAGGTCATCTATCATATACACTACTTAGGGCCGATTTGACTTAAGGCTATCTTACACTACGCATAGGCTATGTTCTTCAATGGGTATAGTTTACCCCAGACTTCCTACCTCG
Organism: Sequoia sempervirens; assembly: GCA_007258455.2. Taxonomy (NCBI): domain Eukaryota; kingdom Viridiplantae; phylum Streptophyta; class Pinopsida; order Cupressales; family Cupressaceae; genus Sequoia; species Sequoia sempervirens. The sequence continues at coordinate 161,042 of VDFB02259413.1, forward strand.
AACTAACTATTAAGAAATGAGCCAGTCAACAAGTGTCTTATATCCTAACTCCTAATTTAGGAAATCTTTATCTTAGGAGTGTTTAGCTTGTCACAGTTAACCTAATAACATAAGCTTGAGACCATACTTGGTTTTGACATCATTTCAATCCTAGTAGGTAATATATACTCTACGTATTCTCCATATACGAGATGCAATATTCATTCAAATGCATATAAAACCTTCATTTTTAATCTTTTTCCATTATTTCCCTAAAATGGAAGATAAGTAACTAATCCCTTAAGCTCTTTATACAAATATTCCCCTTTTCACAATCCCTTTATTATTGAATCCCTTATACATTTTCCCCTTAAATGCATTACTTATAAATGTTTAACAAGATAGTACTATTCTACTAGAACTATTTGAAAACAACAATCACAAGACCAAAAGAATACAACATTTCAAATAAAAGTTACAACAAAAGGGAATTCATGCCTGATTTTTAAAGCTTCTTCTCCCAGAACTGCTCTTCTAGACACTCCTTCAAACAAGCCTCCAGAATTCCAAATGAAAATGGGTTCTTTTTGCAAGTAACTCACTCTATAGTGAACTCTTAAGTCACTTCTCACAAATTAGATTCCTCTACTAAAATCTTACCTAACTATGACTCTCTTAAATCTCACTCATAGCTCAAAAAGGAATAATCATAGTAATCTGGCGAATGCTGGTAACAGTTTACTGTATTTCTCAAACTCAACAATAAAGAAAATACCAGTAATACAATCAAATGGATAAGGGAGCTCAACAAAAACACTAAACTCAGATTGCACAATGAGATACAATAATGAATGGCTGGGCGTCTATATATAGGCCCGAAAATGCAACGAATTCCACAAATGGGGGCATGTGGATTGACAAGAAAGTGCCCAGACTTATTCAAAATGCGATATGGCGGGTTTCTAAACCCTGAATCATCAAAACAAGAGTGAATTGACCCTATTTGAGCCAGCATTTCAAGACTCATTCAACTCAGAAAAGAAAAATGCCACTTACAAGAAAAATGTCCAGTTTTGGCGTACGAAAGAGAATGAATCACCATTGCTGCGAACTGGTCAAGTTTCAACTTGCAACACCACATTTCCTTCAGCTGGCGTCGCCTCATTTCCAGTTGTTGAATTCTTCTTCCAGAAATTGATGCGTTTCAACCTCACGCCATTTCACGGGAATGAGTTTCAGAAATATTTTGCTCTTTTCAAATGTTTCCTCATAAATATTTCTATTCTTACTTTAGCTTATGTTTTAAAAACAAAAGGCTCGATTCATTTTATGGAGACTTATATTTTCTCAATAGTCGAGATTATATTGTTTCTCCAAAGTCCACTTTATAATATTTACTCTAAGTAAAAGATTTAAATTTTTTAATTTTTTTACTTTAGACTTTAAAATATTTATACTAAATACATTTATATATATTTCAAAAGTTTAGGAAATAATTATATATTTTATTATATAAAATTATTATAATTCTTTTAAATATATTAAACATATAAATATTTAAATACCTAAGTATTTAATATACATATATATTTTAATATAACTATCATAATATTTTATATAATTTTTAATATATAATTACATATATATAAATATATTTATATTTAACAAATATAAATATATATACCATAGTTGCAAGACTCGCCAAAAACTCGCGAGTTTTTTGGCCTGGCGAGTTTTCCAGGCAATTGTACGCTTGGAAAACTCGCCATACATTTTAGAAAAACTCGCCGTACTTTTGGCGAGTTTTTCTAAAATGTACGGTGAGTTTTTAAAAAAAAACCCGCGCGACCAATGAGACGCCCAGGCAGCCGCTAAAAAGTGATTTCAAGTTTATTTTTTTCATTCATTCTCATTCCACACTCAACAAAAAACATCTCCAAGGCATTGTGCACTCATTTGCAGCAATTTTACATCCAAAAGACAAGATTTGAAGGGCATTTACATCGAATTTAGAAGACAAATCTGATTTCCAGGTAGGGTTTCTCATTTTTTTTATTCTTTCTTTTTTTTAAAAAAATTTCTTCATTCTTGTTGGTTCTATATTTAAAAATCATCTAAATGTAGTGTGAAAATGATTTAAATGCATTTAGATTCATGAAAACAAGATTTTTTTATGAATTTTTCTCATTTTTTTACATATTTTGCTGATTTTTTCATTTTTATTAAATTTTCTTAAAACCCTAGTTTTCTTTTTGGTTTTGAATCCTCTTTTTTGTTGAATAACATGCTTGCAATCTTTTAGATTAGCTTAATTTTTTACTAGTTTGAAGTAATTTTCAGATTTTTACATTTTTTCACATTTTTTTGAAACCCTACTTATTATTTTTTTTTTAAAAATCCAATTTTTTTGTTATAAAAATGTTTAGAATCTAGTGATAGATTTTTAGTAATTTAAACTTAAAGTAATCTCATTTGATTTAATCTAATTTAGCTTGTTTTTAAATTTTCTATCAAAAACTAACAAGTTGTGCTTTGACTTTCACTTTGTGTAGGTTAATAATTAATTGATAATGGCTTCTGAACCTGCTTCTGCCTCAGGCTCTGTCCCATCCGTGCCTGCAGGATTTGTAGGCAAACGTCCTCCAGGAGCTAGAGATCCTGCCTGGAAGTATGCTTATCTAGGACCCATACCTGGCACAGTATATTGCATTCAATGTGAAAAAGTATATCGTGGAGGCATCAATCGCCTCAAGTACCACCTTGCAGGCATCCCTCAACGTGATGCTAAGGAATGTCCTAAAACCACAGAAGAAATAAAAAGACATATGAATGCCATACTTTCAGCTGCAGAAGAAAAAAAAGTGCAAAGAGAGAAAGCAAGAGCAGCAATGCAAGCAGCCATTGCCTCTTCTCAAGGTGCTCCAATTGAGTCAGATGATGATTATGATGTTACTCAGGAGATAGTGGGTTCTCTTCGTGGCCCACGTGTGCGAAGGTCAAGGCAATCCGTTAACGCCTCGACCTCCATCCCTTCATCTTCCTCTAGTAGAGCACCAGGGGTAGGGGCAACTGCAGGACCTACACGGTTGGATAGTTATTTTGTGCCTAGAAACACACCTGGTGCACAACCTTCCTTAGAGGCGACTGGATGGAATAGGGAGGTGCATGAGCAAGCAGACATTGCTTGTGCAGATTTTTGGTATTTTAACAATATCCCTTTCAATGTGGCGAGTTCTCCTTATTGGCAGAATTTGGTCTCCGCATTGACAATTGCAGGAAAAGGCTACAAGGCGCCTTCTCGCATGGACTTGAGTGGGAGGTTAGTTTATGTTCTTTAATTTATGTTTTTTAAGTTTAATTTATAATTTAATGATGAATTTAAGCTATTTTTTTTGTTTACAAATTAAAATTGTGTACTTAATTTCACTTTGTACTTGTAGGTTGCTTGCTAATGCAACTGAAAGGGCAAGGGCAGCAGTAGAGGAGCAAAAAGAAAAATGGCAAAAATATGGCTGCTCTATTCTTTCTGATGGGTGGACGGATGGAAAAAACCGTACCATCATTAATTTCTTGGTTGCATGCAAAGAAGAGGTGGTGTTCTTAAAATCAATTGATGCCTCCCACATTGTAAAAAGTGCAGAAAATTTGGCTAAGATGTTGGAGGAAGTTTGCATGGAGGTGGGGATTGCAAATGTTGTGCAAATCATAACTGATAATGCAGCAGCATATGTGGCAGCAGGAAGACTCCTCGAAGATAGACACCCCTCAATTTTTTGGACACCATGTGCAGCCCATGTCCTTGACCTTCTTTTGGAGGACATAGGAAAACTAGATTGGGTCACACCAGTTGTAGAGGACGCGAGGAGGGTCACTAAATATATCTACAATCACCCTTGGGTTCTTTGCTTGATGAGGGAGCACACCCATGGGAAAGAATTGGTGAGGCCAGGTGTCACAAGGTTTGCAACGATTTTCTTAACGTTGCAAAGCATTCTTAGTTCTTTGACTTCTTTAAAACAAATGTTTGTGAGTCAACCTTGGATGGACTCAACCTATTCGAAGAAGCCTGAAGGAGATAAGGTGTCAAAAATTGTGTTTGATACCCAATTTGCACAAAGGGCAGCAGAGATTGTGAAGGTAACTTCAATTTCAAAACTTTGAATTTGAATTCAAATTGAATAAAAATTTTAATGTCTTTCATTGTAAATTTGAAACTCTAATTTTTTTGCATTTTTATATTGTAATTTGTAGGTGTCAGAGCCCTTGGTTAGAGTGCTCCGCTTGGTGGATGGGGATAAAATCCCAATGGGATATCTTTATGAGGCCATGGATAGGGCCAAGGAGGCTATAAGAAATTATTATAAAGGGGACAGCCTCAAATTTGATCCCATTTGGGAGATTATTGACAGGAGGTGGAACCATCAACTCCACCAACCCCTCCATGCAGCAGGGTACTTCTTGAACCCTCATTTCTTCCATTCAAGCACCTACTCAGATCCTACTGGAGAGGTTATGGAGGGCCTCATGAAGTGCATTCAAAGGATGTCACCTGACCTTGATGCGGGAGACCTCATTGTTAATGAAATCCAAAGTTATAGAGAAAAAAGGGGTGCACTCTTCTCTTTAGAGCTAGCAAAGAGAGCAATACACAATCAGCCACCAGGTATAAAATTTGAAATTTACAAGTTACAAATATTGATAATTTGATAAAATATGTTTTCAACTTTTGAGTTTTGACTTTCCTTTCTAAGTTTCTAAGTTCTCTTGTAACTCTTAATTTGTTTTTTGTAGATGTTTGGTGGTCAAATTGGGGTGGAAATACCCCACATCTCCAACAATTTGCCCTCCGTGTCTTATCACAGCCTTGTAGTTCGTCCAATTGTGAGCGTAATTGGAGTTTGTTTGAGGCCATCCATACAAAGAAAAGGAACAAACTAGCTCAAAAACGCTTGAATGACCTTGTATATGTGCAATATAATCTTCGGTTGCGCACAAAACAAGTTAAGGAAATATCAGATGATCCAATTGATTTGGATGAGATAGATCCATACAATGATTGGACAGGGCAAGATGATCGACCTTCATTGTTTTCCGAGGATGAGATCTATGACTTTGAGCTACAAGCAATGGAGGGGGGTGGATTTGCATTCTCATTGGATGACATTGAGGATGACCCTGAGGAGGAGTCATTGGCAGTGCCAGAGCCACCGGCAGTAGCCTCTAGACCCAGGATGGAGGTTGAGCAGCCACAACAGATGCCTACGACTACACCCTCTCCCGTAGTGAGAAGTACTAGACATGGGAAGAGGAAGATGTGAATTTGTAAAAGCTGAAATATATTAATGTTGTATTTACTTTCAGTTTTACAAAAACTATTTGCTATTTTCATTTTGTTTCAGACTATCAGTATCAGCGGATTGAGCATTCCACATGGGGATGCGATTTTGTATCTAATTTTCTTTCAAATCAATCAAATATAACTAGATTCAGCTTGTTTCTTCTATTTTCTCATTTTATTGACTCATTGGATGCATCTTATCTTTGAATTTTGCAAAAAAAATGTGTTTTTAATGAAGTTTAAGCAATTTTTTAAGTTGAGTTTTTTGCCGAGTTTTTTCCATACTTTTGCCGAGTTTTTTCTGTATCGTATTTTTCGGGCTTGGCGAGTTTTTACAATTGGCGAGTTTTTCAACTATATACATATACTTACTTATTCGTCGAATACATATACTGTGAGCCAGTCAACATACTTTCAATATATATATATCTATGTATATGTGTATATATAAATTCCAAGGCAAATATTATAGTAATATTATTTATCCACAGATAATAGGTAGCGTGTGTATATATATACACATATACTTGTATATACCTCAGTGTACATACTATATACATGTATATACACACCCACTTAACCTATTCACTTATGTCCAATCACGTTATCCTCACAATGATCATAATACTATAAGTCTGATAAACAAACAATCATCACTCACAAAGCACAAAGAAGTAAACCAGACTCCTTAAGCCTATGGATGACTTATCAAGACCAATTTCTCAGACTTAGCTTACTTAGTCTAAGGAACGTGTGTGTGTATGCTCAAATGGTTCTCATTACTGTTTACCCGACCAAGCTCCTCTCCCAAGTGATATTTCTCCTCTGCTTGGAGGAATGGTCCTCATACTTGCATGCACCGTCATAAACTCATGGCAATCAAATGCTCAAAAACAATAGCAGTATATGTGATAAATCAACATGATTCATTAACCTCCTTATGCAGTATTTCACCATGAATAACATCAACTGAGATAACATCAAATGAGACAGCATCAAGTGAGATAACATCATATTGAAAACAAGATACAAGCATCAATAATTCATCTCCAGATTCCACACTATATTCACATTTACCCTATCTATTAACGGTAAATAGTAACTTCACAATTTGGGATGTAACAGGTCTACCTTTGTTGTCGTACTAAATTTTGCTTCTTGGCATGCTATTCCTTTGATTGTTATGGTAGCCACCAGGGGATGCGTTGTTGCTCTGGGGTTTCGACGGTGTGGTCGGAGGGTTGACTGTTCTTGTGTGAAGAACACTTGCGAACTTCGTGTTTTTAAGTTGTACGGGCACTCCTTGACGGAGTGTCCCATCTCTTGGCAGATGTCACAGAATAGTTTTTTCGGGCAGTTCGCCTTTGTATGACCTTCCATCTTGCATTTGGTACACCATAGTTCGTTTGCCTCTTTGGACCCTTCTTTGTCGGCTTTCAGTTCTTTCATCATCCGCAACATGTCACGATGGAGAGCTTGTACGGTTGTTGATTCATCTTCACCCTCCCCCACACTTTCTTTGTCATCTTTCTTCTTCCCTTTGGAGGATGTCTTATTCTCACTTTCGATGTCCATCGCACGGTTATATGCTTCAGTGTACGAGGATGGAGGTACCACTTTCATTTTCCTTCGGAGTGAGGGAAGCAGTCCCTCAATAAACTACCTCTTCTTCAAGCCATCTGCAGGCTGTGACTCAAGTTTTCCTAGCAAATCTTTTAATTTCCGATTGTAGGTCCATACACTCTCGTGCTTCCCTTGCTTGGTATTGTATATCTCTGCAACAATCTTGCTATCATCCCGCAATAGTTTGAACTCCTCTTGAAATGCTTGCTTCAATAATCTCCATGTAGTTTTGTGCACTTGGTCCAATTCCGAGTACCAGTCGATGGCACTATCTCTGAGTGTCGCCAAAAATGCTTTCAGCCACTGATCTGGATCATCTTGTCCATTTATTATCCAGATGGTTTCACATGTTTTGCAATGCTGTACTGGATCTTCTGTCCTATTCCCCATAAACTTCGACAACTTTTGCCGCTTGGTCGGAGTCACCATCTTTCCTCGCTATCCTCTTTGTGTATTGGACCTAATTAGACTAGTTTCCCGACTACGTTCGAGTGTGTCACTTGCACTCTCGGTCACATACGAGTCACTCCCATGTCTTCTGTCAGCGTCCTCGACACCTTGAGTCGCCTAGGGTTCCCTTCGGTACTCTCTCCGCCTTGGGGTACTAGGCTCAGATCTTCCATTCGTCAGCTGTTCATCATCGTCCGATAAGGACAACTCCCAAAAACGTCTGATGCTACTATCAAGTTCTTCACTTAATTCATCTTCGTTTTCACAAATATTATACCTTCGTACATACGGAGTGCCAAAGGGTCCTTCGTCCCTCCCTTCAACTAGACTTTGATGTGCTCTTCCAATGGATGTGTCTATTCTCTTCAGATTCTCATGTGCTCTTTAAATACTCTGGTTTATTTCAATTAGATCCTCATCAAATTCCTTACCAACTTGCTGTAGTCTTCTCCACCAGTTTTCTTGTTCTTGCAGATTGAGTGATCGCCGAACTTTCTCCTGTTGAGTCTGTGCTCGCTTGGTACTCGGTTCTTGTCTTTGTTCGGCCGTACGGGCATTAAAAGTTGTTCAAGCGATCATTGTTGGTTACCGGGTGTACGTTTCCGGCTAGTGTCTCTTTCTTCCTCTTCTCGTTTGGTTCTTTCTTTGTATCGTTGCAATACTTGTTGCCTTCGGTGTTCCCGATCCTCTTCCTCTCAAAGGTCTTGTAGGATGATAAAATGACGGGCCAACAATTTGGGTATACGATTCAAGAGGTGATCCATCTCGTCGTTCACTTCTAGTCTATCCCAGATAATGTCCTCAGGGATTTCCCGCCTACGGGATTCCCTTCGTACGTGGTCCCTTAGGGATATCTTCCACAGATTTATCAAATCTTCTGTCAACGGGTCTTCCCTTTCTTCATTAGCGTCCACAGGCTCTTCCGCCGGATGACCCATCACGTTGCCATGACGAGTGATTCCTTAGTCCACTCAGGCAACGGTGCCAAATGTTTACTCCACTAACAGTATTTTCATTATATCACAAAAGTAAACTAGATTGCAGAATATCATTGAACATAGAAATCATTCACAGAATAGATGCATATGAAAGTATTCAAATCTTTATTCATGTATTTGCAGCATTACATCATCATATCAACATTAGTCCCCGAATACAACCCATACAACAATATAAATAGTTCACCTGTGTCGGTTGAGAACACCAACCGTCGGCAACTATCGAGGACTAATCTCCCGAGTACTAAATTCCTGACAAAACATTATTTATTTATTTCATTTACTAATTAAATATCTAGCTGATTACAACTTGCATTCATATATAATCCTAGCACTACACCATTTGAGAATCAAGACAAACTCAAACAAGCAAGCACTTTGAGGAAACCATAATAACCCAACCAAGGAAGAAATTTGTGATTAGCAATAGTCCACTTGGAAGTGTTCTTATATTTGTGCCCTCCTATTACGTGGTTATTAGGGGTGTGTTGAACATCCTGTAGGATAAATTCATGAAAAAATTGTAAAATACTGCGTAACATGTTCTGAAACATCTTTGGAGACAAATATTCAGTTCTGCATTTGGGAGCCGAAACAGCCTAAGTTGTGGTGGAAATTTATACAAGATATCAATTTGTTAATATGACTGGAGAAAATTAAATAAAGGTGACCAACCATGAATTTGAATGTGCACAATTGTTATACAGGCTCTGGAACTACACAATGAAGATTGTATCTGTGAAAGTTTGCTTGTAGTTGATTTGAAAGAAGTTTAAATTTTATTTGAATAAATAAACATAATATATAACCAACGTCATAACTGACATTTCTGTTGTTTTTAATATTCACTTAATCATGTGGTAATAGGGAAGAGATTTAACCTTAAGTTACTTTTCAATATTTATTTAGCCTGAGTGTTATTTAAAGTCTTCCTCTATAATCCCTTGCGTAAATATAATTAACCATTTAGGTTGTTCTGCACATTACAGTAATACATTCTTTTCAATTTATTTGGAATTTATTCTTGACAGCTTGTCCAATTCTAAGGACAATTCCTCGTGTGTTGGTAATACATGGAGAAAGTGGTGGTACATTGGAATATTTGAAGGTATGATTTCGACTGTTATAACGTAAAAGGCATTTAATAATTGGGTTCTCTTCACCACTATGAATATTGTATGCATTGTATTTTAATTCATTTTCATTTCTGAATTTTTTTCCCCACTTTGAAGAAGAAAAAGCCTTCAAATTGGTTATTGTACAAGCCACCTTTGCGCCTTTCTTATGGGACACATCATTCCAAAGCTATGCTTCTAGTGTACAACAAAGGGGTTCGAGTGGTTGTCCACACTGCAAATTTAATATTTGTTGACTGGAACAACAAGACTCAAGGATTGTGGATGCAAGACTTCCCATTGAAAGAGAAAAAGGATCTGAGGACAACATCACCTTTTGAAAATGACCTTGTTGAATATCTTGAAGCTCTAGAGGTAAGGAAGTATACATTTATAATCTTTTAATGTCTTTCAGTATTAATAGCTTCTACAATTTTATTTGGCATAATATATTATTAAAGTGTAACAAATAGCATTAACTCTGGGTTAATACTGCAACTTATTTGTTAATTACTTTGATCCAAGTTAAAGATTACTTATATGTAACTTCCATTTGTCACTTATTGCTTATGATTCACGAGACTGTTTGATGGTTTGCATTTGTCTTCTGTAGATATTGAAAATGATATTTCCCATTTTTTTTTTGGTGTAAGTTCTATGAAATTCGTTTTGAATATTAACTTCATTTTTGGTTTGATGGTGATAAAGTCAAAATATATATATTTAGAATTGAGTGGGAAAAATTACCAACACTGTCCAACTTACATGAGTAACAAACAAACATCATACTCATAGTATAAATAATACAAACTATATAAAATGGAGTCTTCTATATTTGTTACATAATGATATAGAGTGCTGGACAATGACTGTATTCTCCCTGTTCTATTCCCTACATCCAGGCACTCTGGCATGCACTCAAAGCTATGTGGGTGATAGAATATATAGATTCCTGAGAGGCCTTCGATGGCTGGTGCAGTAGTTGGGGAACAATGTTGTTTGGATGACTCATATAACAAAAAGTAAAAGAATACTTCTAAGACATAACTCATACATTGTAGCACAACATATTCACTATTTGAATTATTTTAACTTTAGTTACAAAAGCACATGCTATATCTGTTCCCTAAATTAGGTTAATTTTTCATCCTTGACAACTACCTCAAGTGTCATGGAAGTCATATGGAGAAGTGATGCTCAAAGCTTGCATGAGATGTTAAGTAACTCTATGTTGGGTGGAGGTGTAGAAGGCATGCTAGCATGCAAGAAGTCAAGTTATAGTGTTGAGGAGTTTGAGGGGAAAAAGTTGAACTATACCCCCAAGCTTCTTCAATTCCCACCTTAAGCATAATGCTTGTGTTACTTCTCTTAGCATTGTTGGACTGGTGATTGTCACCTATCTTTATGCATATATACCTTTGAAATGATTTTTATTTTATATTACAATTTCTATGGATTAACTGATTTCTTTTCAAGTAGAATAAGATAGAACGAACTAATAGTCTAAATTTGATTTGCTTAATTTACTTTTGTAGAGTCATTTTTGTGTGCTTCTAAGGGTTCAAGGGGAAATAGAATTGCTGCATAAGGCTGTAGCTGTCCTGTCATAGCAGTCAGTTTTGCTGTGCAAATCATTGATTATTCTGTACAAGACAACAATCTTGTTGTGAAAGACAACATTTTTGTTTTACAAGCCAACAACCTTGCTATGCAAGGAAAACTCTGCTGTGTAAGATAGCTGGTGAGCTGTACAATGCAACAGTTTTGCTACTCAAGTATACAACCATGCTGTGTATGACAACTTGCATCCCAAAATATGTTTTCATTCCAATGAGGCAAAAGGTTATGTTGCTGCAGAAGCCTCCAGCTTTGTTAAGTAGGATGTTTTGTAGCCGTGGAGAAGGAAATCACATCTATAGAAGTTGAATGAAGGACGAATCTGTTTTCTTAAGTTGTTTAAGGAGTTGTTTTGTTGTCTGTCTGATAGTATAGGTAGTTTTCTGTTTTGGGTTGCTGTTGGAACAATATACCACTGCTAGTATCTAAATAATGTCACAGTTAGAGGATGAAGATAGTCTACTAGACTTGAAATCAAAATGAGAATTTCTTTCCATTGACTAATGAGCGCATTGTTTCCAGAAAATCTTTAATTGCTACTAATCAACATCTAACTTATTTGAAATATTCCGAGCCAATTTTTTCCGATTTTCTCAAATTACAAATTACAATCAATGCACCCGTTAAGGTTAGAAGATAAACCAAAACGTGCTGAAACAACTCTAACCAGAATGTACACCAGGATCCCGATGTGGGCAAGGTGTGAGCATTGGTCAAAGGATCTAAAACAAATTGTTTATGCAGGAACACTAACCAAGAATGGCGCCGATGATGGCGAGCATATGGTCAGAGGATCTTTTACACTAAGTGCTGAAAGGGAACTCGACGCCAAGTATGTGCTACCCAATCCAGTATGGAGTGAGGGGCGACCATATGACGGAGTGTTACAAAATACTATGCTTAAAGAACTACTGAAAACTGAAATACTCAACACCTAGAATGTGCTTGCTAACCCAGAATGGGAAAGTAGCTACCATAGAGTGGAGATGTAACTATTACAATAACTTCAAATGAAAATGAGCATTGCAATCAGATTTGAACAAGACTGAAATTTACTGCCAGTACTACTGTCAGTTTACAAAATGATGTTCATTCGCCTGCTGGTAGCATAGGAATTTGAGAGCTTAACATTACATCAAAAGATCTCTTCTTAGTATGGTTAGAAGAGCCAAAACAATAAACCTTTCAATGTTCAAAATACAAATTTTGTTTTTTTGACAAATCTGCACCTTTGAATTAAAAACAGCAGTCTATGGAATTCACTCATATGCTCATATCTCTCTCTTAACTTGCCCAATTAACTTGAAACAAAATGCAATATGCTCTAACAAAGGAGGCGCCTAAGATGGAACATAGAAAACAGATCTAAAAACCACAAATTAAATATGCACGGAACCCAATGCAAGAAGATGGTACGACTTCAAAAAGAAGGGCGATCTGCTCTATTAAATTAATGCCTTCTCTAAAAAATCTGCAAATTAGAGGATGAGGGCGCTTAGACCTAGCAATGAAAAGGAGCTTATACCCAGAATGATTTTTTTGTTGATTTTTGACTTATGAAATAAAACATGAATCTGCTGTATCAAATAATGCAATTTGCTGAAAACCACTAATATGCCAATAAGATCTAACAATGCAATAAGCTGAATACAATGCACAAACTAAATGCAACTCACAAAATAGACTGAATCACCACTAGTTGTTGTCTTGCAAACAAGAAGCGATGCCCGAACTAGGAGGCCTTCATTCCTCGAAGCAATTCCAGAGCCAAATCGGCAGCATAACGATACTGTAGACCAAAAGATGTGAAAAGAGGCTCAAGATCTTCCTTTTATAATTTCCTGTTGACTTCTCGAAACTCTAAAATCCACTTCAATGTCAAAACCCTAATCCTTTCTCAAAGATGGCGTCCTTTTCCTTCAAAGCTCAATATTGACATTTTAAATAAATTCAATACTTTGATAAATCCGCCCACATTAAGCTTGTTTTGACTTTGGTAAATAATAAAATAATCTTTAATGAAAGCGCCACCCTCAAAAGACCACTTTTTAAAACAACATGAAGTCAATAGACTAGGCCATGGGGTCAACGTTAAAATATAATATTAAAATGTGACTTTTAATTAAAGGACTCAACTTATCTCTCCAAATGTGCCCTGAAGCCATTAACGAGCAAGTCAACTGAACAAACTGAAGTAGGAAGTCAACCAAGCTGAACCCACTGAAAAACTGCCAAAAATAGAATTTACTAAAAATAGTAAATTCCAGAAAATGCTTAGAATGCCAAAATGAACATACCACCGCAAAGCTCTCTGAAAACCCAGAAAGAATCTGCCATTGAATCCACCAACTCCGAGCAAAGACATCCTTAAAAATAGGAAACCCTAATTTTACCTTCCGAGTAGCCTTCGGGTTTCCAGAAAAAGGCCAACGGTCACTGGAAAGATCAGGTTTGAGAAGGGGACATTACAGTCCGCTCTCCCCAAGATTGCTTGTCCTCAAGCAATCGCAAACCAGGATGCTGCAGAATCTCGTCACTTTCCCAAGTAGCATCCTCCATAGGCAGGTTCTTCCACTTAACCAAGTATTCTCTGATGGTTCTCTTCCTCAAAGAACGTTCTCTGAAATCAAGTATCTCCTCTGGAATTAGAACCAACTGTCCCTCTTCATCCAAAGGTGGCAACTGTGATGAAGCAACCGCATTATGTCCAAGTGCCTTCTTGAGGCGAGACACGTGGAAGACATTATGCACTCTGCTATCAGAAGGTAGCTCTAACTCATAAGCTACTGCCCCAACTTTTCTGATGACCCTGAATGGTCCATAGAAACGAGGTTTGAGCTTTTCAGCTCCACTCTTCTTGAGAGTAGACTGTCTATAAGGTTGTAATCGGAGATAAACCATATCCCCAACCTCGAAAGAACGCTCAACACGCCTCTGATCAGCATACAACTTCTGCTGATTTTGTGCAATCTGCAAATTATCCTTCAAGGATTTCATGATGTCCTGACTTTGCTGCAACAAATCCTTGGCTTGGGGTCCTTTGCTGTCACCAAACACCAAATCGGCAAAGCTAGGTGCTTCGTACCCATAAAGAGCCAAAAAAGGAGACATCTTAATCGACATATGAAAAGAAGAATTGTAGCAGTACTCGCCTATATGCAGCCACTTGACCCATGCTCTCTGCTGCTTTGACACATAGTTTCTCAAGTAGCCTTCCAACCACTTGTTCACTACTTCTGTTTGTCCATCTATTTGGGGGTGATAACTAGTGCTTGGAGTGAGCACAGTACCACTCATTTTGAAGACTTCTTGCCAAAAAGTACTTAGGAACTTGCTGTCCCTATCACTCACAATGTTCTTTGGCAACCCATGCAGCCTAAACACCTCTCGAAAAAACAGATCTGCAACTTGGGTTGCAGAAAAAGTGCTGGTAATGGCGAAGAAATGAGCAAATTTGGTTAGCCTATCCACTACTACATAAATACAATCCTTCCCTCGGGCCTTGGGCAACCCTGTGATGAAATCCATCGAGATGCTTTCCCATTTTTGATTGGGAATAGGGAGTGGTTGCAGCAAACCGGCTGGTAATGTATGCTCATTCTTATTCACTTGACAAACAGGGCACTCCTGAATGTAGCGTTGTACTTCTCCTTTCAATCCTTTCCAAGAAAACCTTTCTCGGATCTGCCTATATGTTTTGAAAAAACCTTGGTGACCAGCAACTGGAATATCATGAAAAGTCAAAAGAATCTTCTTCTTAAGCTTAGAATCAACCACCAGAAAGATTCTTCCCTTATAGTGTATCAATCCCTCAATCACCTTGTACCTTTCATCGTGAAAAGTACCCCAAGAATGCTGGTTGCAAACTGATTTTTGGCATAATCAGCAAGCAACAAGTCTCTCCAATCTGCAGTAAGCTCACACAATGAGCTAAGATGGGGTCTCTTGGATAAAGCATTAGCCACGATATTATTTTTCCCTTTGACATATTCAATGTCAAAGTCGTAAGCTTGAAACTTACTCACCCATTTCTGTTGCCTCTCATTTAGGTCCTTCTGGTGCATGAAATGTTTGAGGCTATTGTGGTCAGTCTTAACCACAAACTTGTTCCCCACCAAGTACTGCCTGAACTTGGCTAATGCATGCATAATGACAAGCATTTCCTTGTCATAAATTGAGTATGTTCTTTCAACACCCCTTAATTTTCGGCTTTCAAACACAATAGGGTGTTTGTCTTGAATCAGGACAGCCCCAACTCCTTCACCTGATGCATCACACTACAGCTCGAATGGCTTGGAGAAATCCGGAATAGCCAGAACCGGACACGTGCTCATGATCTTCTTGAACTTGTCAAAAACCATTTGAGCCTTTTCTGACCAACAAAAGGCTCCCTTTTTGGTGAGATCAGTAAGAGGAGCAGCATTCTGTGAATTGAGTCAAGTTCTCAGGAGGTGGCCAATCAACTACTGGTTTGATCTTTTCAGGATCCACCTTCACTCCCTCAGCACTGATTAGGTGGCCAAGGTACAGTAACTCCTCCATTCCAAATTCACATTTGGATGCCTTTGCAAACAAACTCTCAGATTCCAGGATACTAAGCACTTCCTCTAAGTGCTTGAGATGATCTTCCCAAGTCTTGCTGTAAATCAGAATGTCATAAAAAAAAATCAACACAAACCTCCTTAACTGATTCTGAAAAACACGGTTCATGCAAGATTGAAAGGTAGCCGGAGCGTTAGTCAACCCAAATGGCATGACTAAGAATTCGAAATGGCCATAGTCACATCTGAAAGCTGTCTTCTCCACATCAGATCCCCTCATTCGAATCTGATGGTAACCCGATCTCAGATCAATCTTCGAGAAGAACTTGGCCCCATGTAGCTCATCAATGAGCTCATCTATTTTGGGAATGGGGTATCTGTTTTTGATGGTGCTTTGGTTCAAAGCACGATAGTCCACACACATGCGCATGGTACCATCCTTTTTCTTCACGAGAACCACTGCCGATGCAAAGGGGCTCTTGCTTGGGCGAATGAAACCCATCTCCAAGAGTTCTTGAATATTCTTCTCAATCTCATCCTTTTGCCTCTTCGAATACCGATATGGGGTTGTGATCACCGGTTTAGCTCCTTCCTTGAGCTCTATGATGTGTTCTGAACCCCGTTCAGGTGGTGGTCCAGGAGGCAAATTTGAAAAGACTTTGCTCTTCTTCGTGAGTAGTGACTGAATATCAGGAGGATGGTCATGTTTAGTTTCAACAGGACTATCAGGAAGGATCATGCATTCAGCAACCCATTTCGCTTGATCGTGACGGATCAGCCTTGCCATTCTTTTGAATGACACAACCCGAGGGCCCCCATTGGACATTCCTTTTAAGACTATCTTCTTCCCATCGGATTGGAACTTGAGCTCCATAGTCTGCAGATTCAAGGAGATCTCCCCAAGAGAACGCAGCCATTGAATGCCTAGGACGGCATCAGTATCGCCAATGTGGACTACATAGAAGTCATCCTTGACTTCGTAGTTTCCCAATTGCATGGTCGTGTTCGAGATTTTCTTAGTGCAAGAAATATGAAATCCATCAGCAACCATGACCTTGAACCCTTCAAACTCCTCTGTTTGCAGCCCCTTCTTTGCTACCACAACTTCATCAATGAAATTATGAGTTGCTCCAGTGTCGATCAAGGCAACGATTCGCTGCCCTTTGATCATCCCTCGAACCTTGAGTGATTCGTTTCTTTGGAAGCTAGAAAGCTGAACTAAGACTCCACCACTTTCCTTCTCATCTCCGGACTCTTTTGGAGCTCTATCTACTTCACTTTCTTCAAAATCAGATTGCTGGTCGGAAAAATCAGAACTACTTTCACCAGCAGAATAGTACTCAATCTGATTGAATTTAACCCCTTTAGGGCAAACATGATCTTGAGACCATTTTTCCCTACATCGGAAACACAACCCTTTTCTTCTAAGTTCATTCAGGGTTTCAGGATCCAACCTGGTGACATGGGAATTGTGATTTTTGAACTCCTTGTGCTGGGGTCTCAAAGGAGGTCTATGCTGAGGTCTCTTCCCTTTATCCCTTTTTTGAAAGGGGGAATTGGACTGAAATTTTGCCTTAGGAGCAGCCCACCCCATGTTTCTTGCCTTCTTCATGGCCTCTTGCAGTGTTGGTGGATCAAAGGCTTTAATCCAACCTTTGAGTGGTTCTGTGTAGAAACCCTAGTTTCCCCCTGATACTGATTCTGACTGAAGTTTTATGTTTTTCTGACGTTTTTGGGTTTTTGCAATTTTTTTGAGTTTTTTGAACAATAAATGAACAGTACGGCTTTTCTAGAAATTAATAATAAATTCAATAAAAAAATGCTAGATCTTCAATATGCTTAGGAAATACAATAGAGAATGAAGGGGTCTCCTTATTAATTCAAATGATCTCAATACACAATGATCTGCTAACATGCAAGAATAAAATAATGATTTTTATTGAGAAAACCTGGTATTTCTGCCACAGCTGAAAGTACAGAATTTGTACGGCTGCAATAAATGATGAAGCTTCCTCCAGTCTGGTGATTCCAAATGCTTCCAGCAACCCCAGCGCCCCAAAAGGAAATTGATTTGCAAGATAAAGAATGGCGTTTCTTTTTATTGAAAGAGTACGGCTCAAAGCAATAGTACGACCTGTCAGAAGTACGGCTGCAGCAGCTAAGAAAAAATACGGCCCTTCTCAGAAGTCAATCTCCAAGTCTCTGAATATGGTGAAGGTTGGCGCCTTGATGAATTAATACTATCTGAATGCAAACAACTGAATAAAACTCTGAAGATGATAGATTCTCTGAAGTTCTGTGATTTCCTCTGAATGAGAAAACCTCTGCTGGCAATAGATCAAGTGATATTTCACACTCTCTGAATTGCTTTCCGCTGGAGATGGCTCGTTCCCCAAGGAATTCGAGTTCAAACCCTAAGGTCCTGTGCTCAGATCAATTTGATCCGTTTCTCAAAATCCAATAATCACATAATGCCCAAAAAACCAAGGCAAATCCACTCTTATGCTGAAAAGTGCGATTTCCTTAAGAATAGGGTTTTGATAAAATATTCACATTTTAATCTTTTAATAATTCAATAGTCTCTGCTGAATATTTTTAATATAAATCAAATGTCAATTTTTTTGGCCCCTTCAATGATGGCGCACCCCTCAAGGCAAATCACTTAAGTTATAATTTAAAATTATAACTTTATATTATAATCATTAATTAATTAATATTTAATCAATGCAATTAAATATTAATATTTCTCCCGTTACTCATCCGATTACTGTTCCGTCTGAAGCTGACGAACTCTGAAGTGATACTGGATGCCGCCAAAGCCATACTGCTAAAAATAGCAGGGGTCCCACTCTGCCTGCCAGGAACTGCTAAAAATAGCAATTCTACAAAAAGTCTCCGATTGAGCCAAAACGAAAGACTACTGATCAATCTCTGCTAACTGAAGCTGAGCCAAGCTCCGAAGTGACCCTCTATCCAGTCTATCGGCCTACGAGGGTCGTGTGATAGGCCAATCATGTACTCTGAGAGATGTCACTGAGAAGGGGACATGACATTCTGTCAAACCTTCACTGAAAAGGATCACCAATCTCCTTTTCGTGATTCCAGTCACCATGACTGATAGTCTCTGAAACTCCGCAATGTAGGCATCAACTGTGCCATACTGTCTCAATTGTGCAAGTTCTCTGAAATGTATCTCAGGATCCTTTTTCTCAAACCTCTCGATGAGCCTAGTGGTGAACTCATCATAAGTTGTGATAGATCGATGACCCAGAGTAGTGAGGCCATGGTACCACCACTCGTGCGCCACCCCATCAAGGTGTAGCGTAGCGAACTTGATCGCTTCTTCTTCTGCCATAGGTCTGAGAGCTAGATAGTTATCCAGCTTCTGTATCCAAGCTCGGGCTGAACTAGTATCACTCCCGTGAAAGTGTGGAAGTGTAACCTTGTTAACAGCTTGGTACAAATCTCCTTGATTTGATGGTCTTCTTTGATCAAAGTGTCTCCCTTGTCCTTTGTTTTTCCTTTTGTGATCCATGAAATCGTTGTAGGACATGTCCATCTTGATGTCGTTAGGGAGAGAGTCATACTCTGCACGGCCAAGCCTCAACTGCTCCATGAATGAAGCATTCTCTTCAGGATCCGGCTGTGTGTTAGTAGGTGCCAAAAAGGTGGGTTTGAATGGCCTAGATGAGACATAAGTGTTGTTTGAAGTGTGATGAACAGCATGTCCATCATGCTGGTTGGAAGCACTGTGCTCTCCTCTATACCCAGTGTTGTTCTGTGGAATGGTGTTCTGGCCCACTTTCCCCATCATGAGCGAAACCATGTCCATTAAAGCATCCATCTTCCTTTCAAATCTCTGTCCTGGACTGATGGATCTCTCTCTGCCCTTACCACTGTCATCTCTACTGTTGGTAACCCTCTCGTTACCTCCAACTGATCTCTCACCCTCTGCCATATCTGATTCCTGAGAAGACTCCCAATGAGCCCTCAAGACTTCTGAAGCTATCTGGCCTTCTGGAGCCTGATAAAGCTGGAACTATTTTCCAACTTTCTTATCTTCCCTTGCAATGTACCTCTTTTCTCTGTCACTCATAGACAGATTGTTCACAAGATGGCAAGATCTTGGCTCTGATACCACTGAAATATTCTGAGCCAATTTTTTCCGATTTTCTCAAATTACAAATTACAATCAATGCACCCATTAAGGTTAGAAGATAAACCAAAACGTGCTGAAGCAACTCTAACCAGAATGTACACCAGGATCCCGATGTGGGCAAGGTGTGAGCATTGGTCAGAGGATCTAAAACAAATTGCTTATGCAGGAACTCTAACCAAGAATGGCGCCGATGATGGCGAACATATGGTCAGAGGATCTTTTACACTAAGTGCTGAAAGGGAACTCGACGCCAAGTATGTGCTACCCAATCCAGTATGGAGTGAGGGGCGACCATATGACGGAGTGTTACAAAATACTATGCTTAAAGAACTACTGAAAACTGAAATACTCAACACCCAGAATGTGCTTGCTAACCCAGAATGGGAAAGTAGCTACCATAGGGTGGAGATGTAACTATTACAATAACTTCAAATGAAAGTGAGCATTACAATCAGATTTGAACAAGACTGAAATTTACTGCCAGTACTACTGTCAGTTTACAAAATGATGTTCATTCACCTGCTGGTAGCATAGGAATTTGAGAGCTTAACATTACATCAAAAGATCTCTTCTTAGTATGGTTAGAAGAGCCAAAACAATAAACCTTTCAATGTTCAAAATACAAATTCTGTTTTTTTGACAAATCTGCACCTTTGAATTAAAAACAGCAGTCTATGGAATTCACTCATATGCTCATATCTCTCTCTTAACTTGCCCAATTAACTTGAAACAAAATGCAATATGCTCTAACAAAGGAGGCGCCTAAGATGGAACACATAAAACAGATCTGAAAGCCACAAATTAAATATGCACGGAACCCAATGCAAGAATATGGTACGGCTTCAAAAAGAAGGGCGATCTGCTCTATTAAATTAATGCCTTCTCTAAAAAATCTGCAAATTAGAGGATGAGGGCGCCTAGACCTAGCAATGAAAAGGAGCTAATACCCAGAATGATTTTTTTGTTGATTTTTGACTTATGAAATAAAACATGAATCTGCTGTATCAAATAATGCAATTTGCTGAAAACCACTAATATGCCAATCAGATCTAACAATGCAATAAGCTGAATACAATGCACAAACTAAATGCAACTCACAAAATAGACTGAATCACCACTAGTTGTTGTCTTGCAAACAAGAAGCGATGCCCGAACTAGGAGGCCTTCATTCCTCGAAGCAATTCCAGAGCCAAACCGGCAGCATAACGATACTGTAGACCAAAAGATGTGAAAAGAGGCTCAAGATCTTCCTTTTATAATTTCCTGTTGACTTCTCGAAACCCTAAAATCCACTTCAATGTCAAAACCCTAATCCTTTCTCAAAGATGGCGTCCTTTTCCTTCAAAGCTCAATATTGACATTTTAAATAAATTCAATACTTTAATAAATGTGCCCACATTAAGCTTGTTTTGACTTTGGTAAATAATAAAATAATCTTTAATGAAGGCGCCACCCTCAAAAGACCACTTTTCAAAACAACATGAAGTCAATAGACTAGGCCAAGGGGTCAACGTTAAAATATAATATTAAAACGTGACTTTTAATTAAAGGACTCAACTTATCTCTCCAAATGTGCCCTGAAGCCATTAACGAGCAAGTCAACTGAACAAACTGAAGTAGGAAGTCAACCAAGCTGAACCCACTGAAAAACTGCCAAAAATAGAATTTACTAAAAATAGTAAATTCCAGAAAATGCTCAGAATGCCGAAATGAACATACCACTGCAAAGCTCTCTGAAAACCCAGAAAGAATCCGCCATTGAATCCACCAACTCCGAGCAAAGACATCCTTAAAAATAGGAAACCCTAATTTTACCTTCCGAGTAGCCTTCGGGTTTCCAGAAAAAGGCCAACGGTCACTGGAAAGATCAGGTTTGAGAAGGGGACATTACATTATTGGAATCAATAAAATAAATGTTGTTGTGTAAGAAGGTTGTATTCCTGTGCATGAATTTGATTGTGACAGGTGCCACTCAAGAGGGATGGTGATCACTTGTAGTTTCATTTTTGTGTGTGTGTGTGTTTGTTTTATTACAATTTCAGATTTGATTTGATTAGTTGTAGAGTGTTGAAAATATTAAAATTACTGTTTTGATCTAGATTTTTGCGTGTTGCTTTTCAATATTTTAATTTATAATTAGTTCTCTATTAGAATCAGCAACTCTTCTGATCTTGTTGATTTTTTTCTATTGTACTGAAAACTGCCACTTGATTAGTTCTACATTTTCATTTAGTAAACTTAGTCTTGACTAAAACTTATGGTCTTGATATACTTTGTTGACATTTTGTGAAAATTAATGTTCCTGGATTAAAAATTTAAAACAATATTGAGTGTGCTAATCAATTTTTGCTACCATTGCTGGGAGCATGTGTCAGAAGACAACAATAGTTTTCCTTGAATTGAGCTAAGAATTGTGTATTAGAGGAGTTAAAACAAAAGAAAGGTTAGCGTTCATTTTGTCTTTGCCTTTGTGGGATGCTTTTTAAGATAAGTCATATTAGATTCATTACTCATATCAGAGATAATAGGAGACAATTTCTTCGAAAATCAGTTAACTTCGATGGAAGAGTAGAACCATGCACAACTATAGAAAAGGAAAGAACACTGAAACAAGAAGACGATCAAGAACAAGATAATTTAGCACTCCTGCGAAAACACATTTCCTTTTTTGACCTACCCATGGAGAACCTTGTTTGGTCTATTATTCATCTTATCTCTATCTATTGTTCTTGGTTGTATAGATGTTTCTCACTTGAGATACAACTAGTTTGGAGTGGACAAATATTCTTAGGGATTTGATAGTATGGTTATACAGCACATTGAAACCACGTAACAATGCTTCACATTCTGCAACATTATTGGTACATTGGAATGTTTGTTTGAAAGAGAACTTAAAAAGATTACTACTAGGGGATGTGAACAGAACCTTGTTTGCTCTATTATGCATCTTGTCTCTATCTATTGTTCTTTGTTGTATAGATGTTTCTCACTTGAGATACAACTAGTTTGGAGTTGCCAAATAATTCTAGGGATTTGATACTATGCTTATGCACCGCATTCAAACCAAGTAACAATGCTTCACATTCTGCAACATTATTGGTACATTGGAATGCTTGTTTGAAAGAGAACTTAAAAAGCTTAATAGTAGAGGATGTGAACACCACCCTTGCTCCTACTTCTGCCATGTTTGGTGTAGATTGTGTTGGTTGCAGTTAAATGGGAGGGTGGACTTTACTTTCAATAACCTCACAATTACCAACGAATCAATCCAATCCATTATCCTTATATAACACTTTGTTCGAAGCTCTTTGGATTCTCTAGTAATGTGCAAAATTCTCTTTTCCTTGTAGAGTTTTACTTGTTTCCATACTACAGGAGTAGTAGCAAATGATTAATCAAATTGAATGATTGCTCACACTAATGCGAGCCACTTTCTTGATAAAAGCATACCCACTTATCTGGACAATTAACCACAATAATATTCATCAATATGAATTTGTTAGGATATGTTGCCAACTGCATCACTACTACATTTATTACCCCAATGGAATCCATGGTATAACATAGCCCAAAGGCTTTAAAAACTTTAAATTCCAATTGCTTCATCACCTCAAGAGGCATGGCACTATTGGAGGCTCTTGAGTCCAACATATAGTTATGAACCAACCATCTATTAATCATCAAGTGTAGAATGGTTCTATATCTAAGTGGCTTTCAATTAAAGATGTAACCATGCATACCTCATGAACCTTTTCCTCTGATGCAATTTCAATACTAGTTGAGTATTCGTGTAGTTGGCTATCCTAGGTTGCATGATTATTTAGATATGCTACAGTCTTGTTCTATGCTCTAGGATTCTCAACAATTCAACCACATGAGCTTTTGTTTTTAATTGACTCAAAACATAAGCCATATCACATATGGTGTAATTTTGTAATGACCCGGCCTTTGGATCATTCGATTTTTCGATTTACTCCTTATTGGATTGACACAAATTGTCATCCAATATTATTAATATGAACTAAGTTCCCAAATTATAATAAAAATAAATGAACTATTGCATATAGCTTTTTATAATCAATTCTGTAATAGCTCAATAATGAAAATATAATAAATAAATATGATAGCCGTTTCTGATTTACCAATTGAAATCATGCCTTGGAATTTGTAGGAGGCTTAGACCTCTTTAGATTTAGATTGCTGTTTCTGACTATAAATTTATATTCATGCAATTTAGACATAGGTGCTATTTTTGAATATTACTTATTGCTCATGCATCCTTATTAGAGGATTATTGGCTCCTTGAGCTCTTCGATCTGTTGTGTTAAATGTCCATATATCTGAAAATCTATTTTTTTGTCTGATTTGGTTCCATTTCCAGTCTTATTTATATCTTGTCAAAGGCTATGTCCTCTTGTGGGGGATGTGTCTTCTTCCCCTTTTTATAGATATGTCTCTTTGTAAAAGTCATCGCTGCCTTAAGACTTAATTTCTTAATGACTTAATTCCCTTATTAACCAATCGATGCTTTAACATTTCATTTCCTTTATCTCTTGACTCCCTAAACAATATTTATTAATGTCCTCTATTAATTTATCCTCATTGATGCCTTAAATAATGATATTAATCTTCTTAAGTTAATCGCTGAGCTTTCTTAAATGAGTTCGCTGCTTGATGATGAACTCTTATATTAACGATTTTTAAGCTTGATGCCTACATTATTATCGCTTCCTCCTCAATATAGTCGTGCAATAAAGAGTAGCGATTTTACTATAGTGGCAAGGTGTGTTTTAGAATATCCATGACCCTTTTTGTCTATCCTGTGCAACTTGAAAATATTGTTATCTTCAATAAACTGTAGCTCCCCTCATGAGCGACAGAAACACCTAAATCTTTGTAATGGGCGATGACAGGTATAGTGATCCTCTTGATGTCTTGACTTGCATTGAACACTGATTTGTGGTAGATGTCACAACTTCTAATAAGAAGAGATTCCAACATTGATGGTATTAATACCATATGCAAGCAGGTGGAGATATAGCAGTGGATATGAACTGACAAAGATATGAATGTGCCGATAATTCACACTGATCATGATATGCCATGAACCTCTGATATAATGTGGCAGATAAAATATATGCCGACCTTTGGCAATATGTGCATCCACAGATAATATCCGACACCCACTTTCAGTGCATTAACATTCACGATATGAGCCAAGGTCAGTGCTAACAATATGAATGCTCGTAATAATCTGAATCATAATATAAAGGATTCTATTACAAGGTGAATTTTCCTGAGATGGATGATATAAATATTTCTTTCCTAAACTGGTTTGGCATCCTTCGATAGTCTTGATGTCATTTCCCATCAATTATCACTATATCAAACCTCTAGACACTTGGTTTTATATGTAATGCCTTAATAATATGAATTGTTCAATATAAATTGCTTTCTTTATATAATCGCTCAAGTGTAAAAAGAATGGGACATTACAAGTCCTCCCACCTAAAAATCGCTTGTCCTCAAGCAATATGGATTTAGGATTCCAAGACAACCTTAGAAGTGAAACATCATGCTGTTGCTGCGCTACTCTGATTCTGTGTTTCACACTCCGATTGTCTCTGATTCTTCTATAATGTAAGTGTTCATTGTCTAAACTGAAATAGATATCTTGTCAAAGGTTATGTCCTCTTGTGAGGGATGTGTCTTCTTCCCCTTTTTACAGATGTGTCTCTTTGTAAAAGTCATTGCTTCCTTAAGAATTAATTTCTTAATGACTTAAATCCCTTAATAACCAATCGATGCTTTAACGTTTCGTTTCCTATATCTCTTGACTCCCTAAACGATAGTTATTAATGTCCTCTATTAATTTATCCTCATCGATGCCTTAAATAATGATATTAATCTTTTGAAGTTAATTGTTGAGCTTTCTTAAATGAGTTCGCTGCTTGAGATGAACTCTTCTCGACATCTTCTATAAGTTGCTGTATTTTATTGACTTAATTGCTATCTTAACGATTTTTAAGATTGATGCCTACATTATTATTGCTTCCTCCTCAATATAGTTGTGCAATAAAGAGTAGCGATTTTACTATAGTGGCAGGGTGTTTTTTAGAATATCCACGACCCTTTTTGTCTATCATGTGCGACTTCAAAATATTGTGATCTTCAATAAACTGTAGCTTCCCTCATGAGCGGAAAACACCTTTCAAAGTGACTTAAAATCTCTTTAATGGGTGATGATAGGTATAGTGATCCTCTTGACGTCTTGACTTGCATCGAACACTGATTTGTGGTAGATGTCACAACTTCTAATAAGAAGAGATTCCAATGTCGATGGTATTAATAGCATCTGCAAGCAGGTGGAGATATAGTGGCGGATATGAACCGACAAAGATATGAATGTGCGGATAATTCACACCGATACGATATGCCATGAACCTCTGATATAATGTGGCAGATAAAGTATATGCTGACCTTTGGCAATATGTGCATCCACAGATAATAACCGACACCCACTTTCAGTGCATTAACATTCATGATATGAGCCAAGGTCAGTGCTAACAATATGAATGCTTGTAATAATCTGAATCAGAATATAAAGGATGCTATTACAAGGTGAATTTTCCCTAGATGGATGATATAAATATTTCTTTCCTAAACTGGTTTGGCATCCTTCAATAGTCTTGATGTCATATCCCATCGATTATCACTGTATCAAACCTCTAGACACTTGCCGTTATATATAATGCCTTAATAATATGAATTGGTCAATATAAATTGCTTTCTTTTTATAATCGTTCAAGTGTAAAAAGAATGGGACATTACAAGTTGTGATGAGCCGAGCTCACTGCTGCGATGATTTCACTTGGTTTGTAGGTCTGATTTTGGGTTTTGTATCTTGCTTTCCTTGTTTTTGTGTTTTTGAAATTTGATGCCAATGATACTAATGATTTTTTTTACAAGCATATGCATAAAGAGTACTCAAATAACTAAACTTCAATGATAATTTTAAAAAGAAATTTGATATGAAAGTTAAGAGGCTTTTTCATTACATGAGAGAGTGCCTAAGTCGCATAGCTTTCATACATTTCGAAACTAGATACAATTTACATCCATATAATTACTTACAGCCAAAACAACATTGTGAATAGTGTTTGCTACAGTACCCGTCCATATTAAAACGCTTATACAAAAATACATACGAACTTCTCCTACCGAAAACTTGATGGAATGTCTTCTAAGGATGAGGGCGCCCACTTTAGGAGAGAAAACAGCCACAAAGAAAAGGCGTTTTTCTTACTTGATGATGATGAAACCCTCAAAATAAGGCGGCTGGCTATAGGTGAATAAATCAGCTTCCAAGTTTTCAAAATTTGCAAACAACACCTTCAGGATGGCGAATGGAGCCTCTAACAGCAAATATCCTTCCAATAGATGACTTCAAACACTTGAAAACAGCAAAACATGGCTCCCATGAAGCATACAAATTCTGATTTGCAACTTTAGAGTGGTCTTTCACACCTTCAAGATGCCTAAAAACGAAGAATAAAGCCCAATCCAGGCTTCCTCACTGCTAAAATCAAGAAACCCTAGTTTCTCTCTTCCACAATCTCCACTTCACAAGCTCAAGCAAACAAAATAACTCATAACCTGAAGAGGTCGACTTTTCTCAAGCTCTTTTATAATTTCACTTTGAAAATCACTATTCATTTAAGTTATGTCTTTTTTTCACTTTAGTGATGAATAGTAATTGAAAAATAGAAAATGCCCCCTTAAACTAATAGACACATGGTCCCCAAAACCTGAGAAGGTGAAATAATGGTGAAGATCAATATTTTAAGCTCCCATAACACGCCAAATGCACAATTTCACCACGCCACCATACTCCGGGTACCAACATTGCATTTTTCCAACCAGGTGCCCAAACAGGTGACCCTCCAACCGGAACCATTAGCAGGGTCGACGTAATAGGCTAATCCACTGAATCACGTAAGGTTAATTAGAAGGGGACATTACACAAGTCCTCCCGCCTAAAAATTGCTTGTCCTCAAGCAATATGGATTTAGGATTCCAAGACAACCTTAGAAGTGAAACATCATGCTGCTGTTGCGCTACTCTGATTCTGTGTTTCATACTCCAATTGTCTCTGATTCTTCTAGAATGTAAGTGGTCATTGTCTAAACTGAAAGAGAATCTTGTCAAAGGTTATGTCCTCTTGTGGGGGATGTGTCTTCTTCCCCTTTTTACAGATGTGTCTCTTTGTAAAAGTCATCGCTGCCTTAAGACTTTCTTAATGACTTAAATCCCTTAATAACCAATCGATGCATTAACATTTCATTTCCTTTATCTCTTGACTCCCTAAATGATTGTTATTAATGTCCTCTATTAATAATTTAATTTATCCTCATCGATGCCTTAAATAATGATATTAATCTTCTTAAGTTAATGCTGTATTGTCCCACCCCGGGTGAGGTATTTAATTTTCTGATTTTTGTCTAATATTTTCAGTTTGTTTGATATTCTATTTTATCTCAGGTTGCACATGTTCAGAAATAATACATTTCCAGATTACAACAACCCTTTGAGAATATAAGATGACTCAATCTCAGCTCAAAACAATGCATTTAAAATAATGAAATTCAAGATGAATTGCTTCACAAATCTAATGTTCGAACTTCCACATTGTTGGCGTTTAAATTCGCACCTTTGGAATGTGAATTTGAAATGGACAGCTATGCACAAATAAACTGCTCTTCAAATTAGGAGGGGAAGCTCCCTCTTGCTGATGGTGTTCAAGAAAGTAAACTAAAACTAAGTTACCTATCTTTTTGATTAGCTAAGAGCATAAGGTTTATAAAACTCAAGCACCGTAGCTGAGATTTTTTGATTTGGAATTTCAACTACGACTATCCTACACTAATGATGTTTCTATTTTCTCAAGTAAACGCAGAGCAAGAGAAATAGAAATGGATGAAGTTTGATTCTCTGACAAAGTGCTTAAATAAACTCTTTCTCAACAAACATTTACTTACTTTCAATGTAAGCTGAAATTAAGATCACATAAGCATAACACAGTAAACGTACTTAGATAAACTCTCCTTCGAACATACATCTACTAACTTTCAATGCAAGCTGAAATCAAAGATCGTATAAGCATCGCACAATAGACGAAAACTTGAGACATTATATGAAGGCAAAAGCGGCTCAAGACTTTATTTCTCATATTTCTAGAACAAAGATTACACTAAACACATGCACTGAACAATACTTGCAGTTAAAGATGCATGCAATTTGCTCTTACACAAAGTGAACTAACACTGAATAACAACTTGCTGCATTACAGGCTCGCAATTTTCTATCACAATAACTGTTAAAGAAAATAATGAGCAAAGGCTCTTATTTATAGGCAGGTAGAGGAGTAGGGAACCCTAAAATCTCCTTGCTTTTACAACTAGGGCTTGCTCAGCAAGCAAACTTTATTTCTAAAACTAAAAGGAGATAACATCTAACACCTAAGAAAGCAGGAAAAGCAGGAAATGCCAACTATTACAATTTATCTTCTTTCTCTTCTTCAAAGAATAGACAAGAATCATTCCAAGAATAGAAAGAAAGCAGAAAGAAAGCTTCTAGATGAAAGCCGCTTTAAATTTCAATCACATCCGCTAAAAAGCAAGAAACTGTGTCCCGATCAGGTGCATCTATACCATCAATAGAAAAGTTGCGCTTTTCTTAGATATCCTCTCCATCTGCAATTGATCTCAGGAAATCTTCAACCTCATTGGCCGCTTTTTCAAACTTTGCTGACATCATGGAAATGTGACTTGGCAAAGTCTTATGTTTTTCTTTCATCTTCTTTTGTGCAATCTTCTTACTATACTTGTCCTTGTGTATTTCTCATATCCTTTCACATTTACCCATAGAGATAGTCACACTTTCAGGCCAAGGGAGAATTGAGAAGCATTTTTTGATCACATCAGGTTTCAAACTACAGATCAATCTATCATCAACTGATTGAATCTCCCTTGTCATCGGATTATAATGCTTAATGCAAGCAATTATGAATTCGAGACTCTGAACTGAAATAGGAATGGATGTTACTGTGGGGAGTCCAGAGTGTCCTAGGTTTTTGACTGTAGTGTTGCCTGCGCTCTCCAAAGCGTGTAGATTAAACACCGGCTTGATGTGATGCAAGGCCGTCTCAGTTGTTTTGATGAAGTCATGATAGAGAGTTGATTTGGTCTTGAAATCATTGGGAGTGTATTCCATTTTGAAAACTTTGAAGAATGACTGTAAACTTGCCTAGGTTCAGACATGTTTTGAACAACTTTCTATTTTTAGAATGCTAGTTTTTCTTCTTCAAACGGACAATTTTTTTTGAAATTTTTTGAGATATGGGTTTTGCTCAAAATTTCGTTACAAGACAACCTAGACCGCCCGTTTTTGAAAAAAATGAGTGTAGACTGAAAAAGCAACAAACCCTAATTTCCTCAATTTTTCATGAAAAAAGCTGGCACTTGGGTTTTGTTTAGAATACAATTTGGAATGAACCCAGTTGATTAGATTTGAAAAACATTGAAGGGTAATTGAAAAAGCAGTCAAACCTAGAATTTGGAAAAAAAGCTGTGATATGGGTTTTCTTCATAAGATTGTTTCAAGAGGACCTAGATGATCAAAACTTGCAAACTCTTAAGATTTTATTACATGGAAGGAAAAAGCAGCTGCTGCAACTTGATAAAACTCTTAAAAAATTCATTAGATTGATGAGATGAAAAAGACCCAGATGGCTGAAAATGAAAACCCTTGACCTTCTCCTTCAAAAATTTGATGTTCTGGATGAAAAATCAAAGTTGCTACTCCTCTTCAACGTGGACGCTGTTGTGACCTTTTCACACATCGCCCCATTGCAAATGGGGACCCTTCGTTTTTTTTTTCTTTTTGGTTTTGCCTTGGCGTCGCAATTGCTTATCACCAGTCTTTTTACAATAAGGAGTTTGAGTTCTAATGGTCACCTGAGTCAGGCAAAAGAGTTTTAGCCTGGATCACTGTGCAAGCGTCGCCATCATGCTTAGGAGGCCTGGGAGATGAAGATCTACTGTCATTTCAGTCAATTCCGACACCTCCTACTTTTTAGGGTTTTTTCACTCTGGCCCCCTATTTTTGGAATTTCACTGGCACTTTTGAGCAATTCTGAGATCCCTATTTTTAGGGTCTATTTTTAGAAAGTTGCTATTTTTGGAAAAATTTCTATTTTAGAAAGTTTCTATATTTGGAAAGGTCTCAAGCTTTGAAAATCCACTCAGAAGTTCGAAAAGATCAACGAAATTCTTAGAAAATTGATTTGAAATATTTTGAATTCATGGTGAAATTCTGGAAAATGTCAGAAATCTGGAAAAATCAGTCTAGAAATCACTAGAAATAGTGAAAAATCTGAGAAATTCATATAAAAATCTGAGAAATCCATGAAGAAATCTGGAAAATTTATGAAAATCTGAACAATCATGGCAAATTGATGACTGAAAATCATGGTGAAGGCATGAAAGATGGCTGAGATTCATAACCAGCATGAGGAAGTTAATGGTGAAGACCTTCAGCTAGAAAGAGATGGCCAGGTTGAAGGTAAAGTCCGCCCTCAAAAGGAAGAAGCAATGGCAGAGAATTCAATTAAGTCCGCCCTCCAATGGAAAGAAAAGAGACCAAGTCCGCCCTTGGTCAAAAGGATGAATGGCTAGACATTCAATGAAGTCCGACCTGCACAATGGAGGATGGCATAAAGTCATGCTAAGTCCGCCTTGGACAAAATGAGGAGTGGCTGGGAGATGTAGCAAGTCCGCCCTAAGAATGGCATGAAGAGTTGCCATGTCCGCCTTGGACAATGGAGAGTGGCATGGAAATATACCAAGTTTGCCATGGGCAAAGTAAAGTGGCAAGGACATGAAGGAAGTCCGCCCTCCAATGGCTAGACATGAAGCCAAGTCCGCCGGGCAACATGAAGAGAATGGCTCAACATAAGCTGAAGTCCGCCCTTAGACAAGTAGTTTGGATGGCAAGATATAAGACTAAGTCCGCTCCATGTGGCTTGGAGAGAGATGAAGTCCGCCTAGCTAAATGGCAAGGAAAGTTGCCAAGTCCGCCCACCATAATGCAAGTGGCTTGAAGAGAGGTAAAGTCCGCCCTAAGAGTTAAATGGCAAGTTACAAGCCAAGTCCGCCCTTGGCAAGAACATGAAGCAAGTCCGCCCTTGGACATAAGGAAAGTGGCTTGAGAAGAAGTGAAGTCCGCCCTTGGGAAAAGATTGAAGTGGCTGAGAAATTGGTGAAGTCCGCTCCAAAGAAAGTGGAAAAGAATCAAGCCAAGTCCGCTTAGATTAAGATTTGATGGCATGAACACAAGCAAAGTCCGCCATAAGAGAAGATTGAGTGGCTAAGGCATAGCCAAGAAAAATCGAATGGCTTGAGACAAATAAAAAAGCGCCTTTAGATGAAGTCCGCCATGCTAAGAAGGAAGAGCAAAATTAAACTTTTTGCCTAAGTATGGACGTCGCAAAATATTTAAAATATGCTTTGGACTAAAGAAAATTTTCCATACTTGGAGAAATATTTTTTCTAAGTCTAAAACATTTTGCCAAAAGAAAATTTTGCCAGAGACTTAGGACGGAAAGAAAATTACGGCCAAATGAAATTGGACAGAAAGAAAATTAAAAGCTTGAAAATGAAGTTTATAAAAATCTTTCAAAGCTTATCTTGAAAAGTTATCTTTAGGAGGGAGAAAATCTAAAATAAATTTGTTTTATTTTGCTGCAGGTGGATGACTACACAAAGCAAATCTTCAAAGAGGAAAATCGCAAAGAAAGTATAAAGTCCGACTTGAAGGGAGATGAAAAAAACTTGGGAGTCCACCCTTGCACGTTGCAAGATCAATGGGAAGTCCTCCAAGAATTTGGCATCATGAAGACAATGGCAAGCACATCGTCAAGTACATCCAACTTACACAAGCCAAATTCAAAATTGAAGACAAATCCACCGGCAAAGGTCATTTGAGCACAAAAATGGCCAGAATCTTGAAGATGTTACAAAATGAAATTTAATAGCCAAAATTTGGCTAAGTATGGGAAATTCTCCACTGAGAAAGTGCTAATTTCCTCCATTGCGGTGAAAGCACAAGGGAGTTCCTCTCCAAATTCAAGGCACGTGAAGGAATTCCAAAGCAATCCGGAAAGAAAGACTTAATAACTTAAAGTCTAAACAGGTGCTCCAAGTCGAGGTGAGAAGAAGAAGCCAAAGTTATCCAAGATCAAAGCACGAAGGATAAAGTCATTGGCAAGGAAAATATTCTAAGGAACAAGACCAAAGTGATCAAGGAAGACATCCAGCACGTTGAGGTGGCACCTCGTCATCTTCCAACCAATCAAATCATTCCAAATCAACATGCAACAACTTTCTATTTTATTTGTTGGTTCATATTTAGTAAAAAAGACAAGTGTCCTCGAATGCAATTTTCTCATTGGTCAAGGGGTAGCAAACCCTAATTAGGGTCTTATTTGTAATCTTGGCGGTTGATCCTAAATCAATCTTGGCCATTGAATTGTAATTGGGGAGCATATAAATTGAGCTCACCCCCTCATTTGTAAAGCATGGGAGCATGTTGCAAAACATGTTGAGATAAGCAACTGTTGTAAGGTTGCCAAAGTAATAAGTAATGTATGCATTGTTCTGATGGTGATTACTTCTCTTATTTTGGAGTTGTCATGGTTCTTATCCCTCATCATAGTTTAGATTTCATTTCATGTATGTTAGACTAAGTTACCGGTTCGGGTTCGGGGACGGGTTCGGGTACGAGAACCCGGTACGTGGGTACGGGCCAAAATTTTTTAGGGGTTTGGGTACGTATGGGTACGTGTGTATATATATATATATATTAATAATTTAATATATTATAAATCTATATATATGTATTATATATACAAAAAAATAAGAGAAACATAGAGAATTGTTACAATTGTAAAACTAAATCATTTCATAGTATGATACTTGATCATTGATCAATGCCAAATGCCAAAGATAAAAGATAAATATTAAATGCCAATTGATAGTTGAAAAATATTCAAATAAAATTACTGAATTACAAATTGTAGTTCATGAAACATTGAAACATGATTCAATGTTCATTGTTCATGTGCTCATCAATCATCAAAAGGATTGTCAGAATCATCATGACTTGGATTTTGAGTGGTTTCAACTTCAAAATCATCATCATTTGAACCCAAAGCGGATCCAACACCATGTGATATGTCATCAATATCACCCACATCATCCATAGTGGCTCTAGCAAGATCCTGAATGGTTGCATCCAAGTCAGTAGACTCGGGTGCTACATCCCAAAGCCTCGCTGCCCCCTGCCTGTATTGAGGATCCTTACGTGACAGAAGACGCAAATTGGAATGAATATACACTAAGTCTTCAGCTCTTTTTGCAGCCAACCGGTTACGCTTCACTGAGTGGATAAAGGAGAATGTACTCCAATTCCGTTCAGCGGCAAAAGAGCTTGCAACTTGGAGAGAAAACCAACAAAATTAAAAATAAAATTAAAAAATGCAAGATAAATTCAAGAATGTTAAGTGTTAAATTTTACAATACAAGTGTGAAACTTACTTGTGAGAGGATCTTGATTGCAAGAGGTTGGAGGTACATATAATCTTGACCATGGAGGTACCACCATGTAAGACCATCCATTTTGTATTGGTCTCTAGCAACAGAAGCGGTATGATTTTTTTATTTTCCTGTGACAAACATTCCAAATTCTCTCATGACACTTGCATGCACTTCTGGATCACTCAACATTCTACTAAATGCCATCTTATACCCATTAGCAACTTCAACATCTCTATATGGCGGTATTCTCCTTGGGATAGAAAGCACTTCAGTGGTATAGTACCTCAGAGATAGGGCATATGCAAGGAGGTGCAATGGAGTTGTCATCTTGTTCCAACGATGAAGAACAATTGCTTCCACCCTTTTGTACAAGGTGTCTTCAGGATCATTCTCTTTTTTTTTTTTTTTTATTTTTATTTTTTCCAACATTGTGTCCATGCTATCATAGACATCCCCCAAGCATGGTTCATCACATTATCGATAAGCCAGAGCATGAACATGATAGGTTGGTGGAATTCAATACGCAATTCTGCGATCCCACCAATGCGTCATTCCAAGATCAATGCTGCCGCCTTGACTTTTGGGCCTCTGATTGATTTGCTTCCATACCCCATTGGTTGCTATGTATTTGACTCAGTACATCTTTCCTTCACAAATCTAGTCTCGAACAATTGTGAGATGCAAACCCGAGGTCTCGGCAAACCTAAGAACATGTTAATAGTAAGTTAATAACACATTTTAAAATATGTAAATAATGCAAAATTATTTTATTCAATTATATGTAATTGCTTATAAATGATGATGAAACTAAATAAGTCAAATTTTAAAATTTACCTTCAACAATTCCAATGTTGAAAAAGTTCTGAAAATTGCTTGTGACATATGGTGGTTTGTCACAAACATCTGGATCTCTTCAGACTCCTGGTATATTTCTTTCACCCACTCTATTTGGGTGCCAATTGCTTGCATCACCAAATTGAGGGAGTGTACAGTGCACGGTGTCCAAAAGATGTGCTCATATCTGGCCTCTACCAAAGCACCTGCAGCCCTGCAAACTTTTGCATTGTCCGTAACTACTTGGACAACATTTTCACTACCAACCATCTCTATGGAGTCAATGAGAATCCTGGAAATGAACATTGCATCTTTCACTTGCCGCTTCGATCAGCAGCCTCAAAACGTATTTGCCCCTTGGAGTGCTGCCGTAACATTAATCCGTGGGTGGTTTCGTCTTTTCCATCCATGAACAATAGATACCTGTTTCAACCCAGAGTCTCAGGCCAATGGTTTTAGTTGGGCCTCTACATATTTCCTCTCTTTTTGCAATAAGGTGGTACGCACCTTTTCATACCCAGGACTTGTGAAATCAGGAGGTGCACTATTTATTGCTGATACCATGTCCTTCCAATATGGTGATCTCACCAAGTTGAATGGAAGACCATTGGCATAGAGGCAACGTGCAATTTTTTCTTCAGCAATATCTCTTGCCTCCATTTTAAATGCTTTCTCTAATGGACCTCTCTTGCGGGTGGTGGTTTCTGGTTCTTCATCTTCTTCTTCCGTAGAGGGGATAGACAAGAAGGGATGTCTAGAGGGCCTAACTATCTGATGAGTGGGTAATGTTTGTTTTTTCTTTCCGGTTAAACTAAGTTTGTTTCCTCTTTTATCATTGTAAATCTTCTTGTTCTTTTGCATAAATGCTGCTATTTATACAGTGAATAACCCCTTATTATCACAATTTACACATGTTAATCCTTACCACGGGGCCCCACTGAAGTTTACTTCTAGTGGTATTTGGAGCTAATATAACATTACATTGCAAAATTACTTCAACAAACCCCACCTCAGGAATTTGAATTCATTAATGAGTATAATATCTCCTCAAAAGGAGATCTTCTATCAATTTTAAACTTTGGCTTCCATTCCCCACCTTGAAGACTGACTCTGCAGCCATTGTTTGCAATCTATAAAATGAAAAAAATGTATATATATTTGAAAACTTTCTTCACAAAACTTGAAAAAATTCGTCAAAAACTAAGAAACTTAAAAAAATTGATCAAAAGATTGAAGAATAGGGTTTAAATGCATACCTTGAACACTTAAATCTCCTTTGTAGAAGCTATTTGCCACTCCACAATCGATCTCCTTCAAATGCAATCACCTCCCTTCAAAATGCTAAGATGGACACAAAATATGGAGAGAGCAAAATGAGAGGTAAAAATGAAA
Source organism: Sequoia sempervirens (assembly GCA_007258455.2). NCBI lineage: Eukaryota > Viridiplantae > Streptophyta > Pinopsida > Cupressales > Cupressaceae > Sequoia > Sequoia sempervirens. The sequence continues at coordinate 197,742 of VDFB02259413.1, forward strand.
TGTTTTAGTGTTGAAAGGCCTCATATTGGGTTGTTTTAGGGTTTTGAAGCAAAATAGAAATTAAAAAATTGTTTTTTTTCACTTTTGGGCCCACTTTTTAAGTGCTGGGCCGTGGGTTCTCAAGGGTTCGCCCGGGTATGCGGCTGGTACCCCCGGGTCCGCGTACCCACGGGCATGGTACTCGCTGCGCGCACCCAGGCGAACCCACAGGGCTGGGCACGCACCCTGTGCGTACCCAGCGCGTACCCACAAGCGAACCCGTACCGGGTTCGCACCCGAACCGGGTTCAAGGCCTGTGGGTACGAATCCGGTAACACAAATAAAGGGTGCATGAAACAAGTTTTAAATCCTTAAAAATCTCTAAATTTTTAGGTTTTTTAATTTTGCCGAGTCTGCGCTGAGTCCTAAGTCCAAAGTCGAGTCACCCTCGCCGAGTCCAATTCTCGTTACTATGTGTCAGACTATGTGAATAACCTTAGCAGCTGCCTTGTTTGGTATGGAATTTGATACAATGGAGACAAAAAGGCTTCCCAAAAAATCTTCAATGAAATATACCGCTGACTTCTTTCCTCATGCAGGACCAGAATATGAACTCACTGTCCAAGACTAAATTTTGGGGTCTTGTATGCAAGGCAATTTCAGTTACAAGGATGGCTTAGGTTACTTCATCTTTGAAGGAAGAGCCCCTTCATGGTATGTGTATGAGGATGGTAGTTGATGTGGAGAATTGATTTCATTTCGAAAAGAGCTGTGGCCTGCTGATTTATAGTCCTTCACAAATTAAAGAGTTCTGTGTTACTCTAGAACTGTGTACATGTTACTTTCAGTTCAAGGTCATGGCATCCACATTGTTGCAGACCAGGTAGCTAAAGGCTAAAGTCCATTTTACATAGAAGACAACTCAAGGAAGAAAACCCTCTTTCGAAGGAAAACACAGAATGCAGTAACAGAAAAGTGCCTTTTAAGAATAAAATAACAGAATGCAGAAAAGTAGTGAACTGACTTCAACCAATTAGATACAAGTTCTATAAGATAAAATTAAATATTGACTCACTACACCACTGTGAGTGAAATCACAAAACACATTGCTAAGCACAGGATTACATCCATGAACGTAACCCAAAAAAAACTGCATTGGATAATGTCAATGTCTGTTTTAATGAAATATTTTCGGGCCATAGGAGAATCTTGGAATTTTACCTCATCAATATACATTTTTATGTAAGCAACAAGAACATACCACAGTATGATTTCATGTGAAATGGAATTTTTTCAAAGTCCAGATCAAGACTACCAATTTTGTTCTACATTGATAGATAAGGTGGATTGTTTTTTAAATATCTGATTAACTAGGTCACATTGATGCACATTAATTCAAATATTACAAAAAGATTAACTCAAATTTTATTCACTCCCATCCAAAATATTTCTCTTTTTGATGTTTGCTTTTACAGATAACATACCAAATCAACATCAGGGCCAAACATGGATCTTGCCTTTTCTGCATTCCTCACCTGGGCCACATGGAAAACCAAGCAAAAAACTTACAACAGAAGTGTAGGGGAAAATAATACATTTCAGAATGCCACAAAAATCTATAAAAATTTAAATATAAGAAAAGAGTTGTTCAAGAAAAATGTTTGAGATCTCAATAAGTCATGGACAAAATATTTAAGTGTTTAAGAGCCTTATAGTCATTTTTGAAATAGGCAATGGATTACAAAGAATCATACCAGAACACGGACAGGGATTCCTTTCCTGCGGAGAACATCAACAGCTCGTTTACCAACACCTCCAGTTGCTCCAGCCACTAGTACAAGATCCATCTTTTTATTTTCAGTTTGTAACTGTCGAGTGGCAGAGCCTGATAATTGTGCTATTAAAGATTCAAATAACTTCACAACACAAACACACATAAAATAGATTTGTTAATTCATGATGTCTCGAAAAGTTATATTGAACAGTTGAAAGTTAAGAACACTTCTTGAAACCTTGAAGTCTTAGCTTCTAAATCAAGCCATCTGAAAAAACATTTACCCTTGCTGGTGATGGAGGCCCGTTGAAGAAGTACAATGTTCTCAAGAACCTTCCAATATCCCAAGGTTGCCTATCCCCTTTTGCTACAATTTTCTGACTGAATCTAAAAGAACCTTGCAAGTAGTGCTTTCTGGCACAGGAGGTCGAAAATCTGTGTTTCAATTGGACAAACCCTTTAGAACCAGGGAAGACTTCCTTTTGATGAAATTTTAGCTTACTGCATGTCTTATCACCAAATGGTGAAGAAAAACCCTGCAATACAAATTATGTGCGTACATTTAGATGATAGAAAGATGTTTTTTCTTTTTTTTTTTCTGATAGAGTTTGGCAAACATAATGACATTTTTGCATGAAGAGGGAAGGGAGAAACAATATATTAGTTGTCATGGATGAACTCAATTGAAACATGCATAAATCAACATAACTAAATAAATAAAGATGTCCAAAGTAATGCACTCAGAAATTTAGAATGAGAAGGAATGATTCATCTTAACAGTCTTTAAAGATCAATTGAAGGGTTCATATTGAGTCTTGAGGTTTGGAAGCTTCATGCTCAATACTAGATGGTTAACCAATAAAACCTTCATGTAGAATGCAAGAAGATGCTGGAGAAAATGAGGATTATCAATTCACATATTGTGGTACTGAAAAAATCTGGCAATATAGTCACTACTGGATCTCTAAATAAAAAATTAAGAAAATAGGGTTAAAAGTTAAAAACTGTTGTTTTGTTTTTTCCAGGCATAGAAATGTCATACATTATAAGTAACCTATTGAAAAATACTTTCACATGCAAAAAATTTAATCCACAAGCTTTATTTTGGATTTTAGTTTTACAAAGTTTTTCTTCTCAGTTTTGATGTTGATCTTTTGGCAAGCTAACGGATCGTCAAAAGTTAGGAAAAGCCAGCCATTGGGGTATTGTATTGGACAATAAGTGTAAGATCATGGAATTTCCATTCAAAGAGTACCAATATTGTATCCACTCACCTTGCAAAGGCCCTTGCAATTAAATCCAATTTAAGTGGAATGTCCAATTCCTCTTCTTCTTTTTCGATTAAGGGTAAATGCTTTTGAGTGGAGCTATGAACTAGGATACAAAGAACACAAAGGATACAACAAAGAAAACTGAACAGCAATGAGGAACAACATGGAACATACATTTCAAAGGCAACAATACAATAGCAACCCAAAAAGCAGAGTGAAAACTCCAACCAACAAACTGATAAGCATTAGCCGAATGGGGCAGCCATTAGGTGAATCCACCACGGTAGTAAAACATCAAAAAGCTCCAATGAATCAAGGACTCAAACACCAGCCCTTCCCTTAAACTCCTTCCTACAAAGGTCCTTCCTGGCCATAGAATCCATACACAATTCAAAGGGGGTCATGGAGCAAGAGGTCCATAAACCCACAACACCCAAAGACCCAGCCAAACCAAGGATTTCCTCCTAACAGTCTCAACCATTTCTACGGAGCCTTCAAGAAATGGTGCAATACACTGCCTTGTAATTCCCTTCCTTTAGCAGCTCCTGAGTTGGGTGCTACCATTTCAGATTCTGTGAGCCCTTTTAATTAGGGAATCTGGTGTGGTGTTTAACCAGTATTAGTCCTGAGTTCGATGTTGAATAATGTATTTGAATCAATATTTATTAAGTGATGGAAGATAATGCCTAGAGTCGGTTTAATGTTATATTTTCTAAGTTCAAATCTTCCGTGTCAAGAAAGAGAGAGAGAGAGAAAAGAGAGGAGAAAATATAAAATGATTTTGGGGCTCATTTGATTATCAGATCATTATGGTTTTGAGGTTTCGGCACAAACCGGACGGAATTGAGGGTGGCTAAGTTTCGAAGTGGTGGGACTATGGCTGGATGGGTCAGGTTTCACATTTTACGGTTTGAACGGTGTGGCGAAATTTATGGAGATCTTCGAACCGTTCATATTTTGGATTTTTCAGGTTGGTCGGTAAAATAGATAATTCCAGGATTCTTCAGATGGCCCTGGGTTAATCTATCTATCCTTGAATCGCACCTCTTTGCATTGAGCAGTACGTAGAAGTTGAATGTATATATTTGCAATTTTAAAAGCGGCGATTAATACTAAGCGAGTAATTGAATTTTTGGCCGTTGTATATCTTCCAAGACTTATATTACATCAGTACAAACCAAATCGCAGCCATATGATATAGCTGCAACCTTGTTATAGAAGATCACATAAACTAAAGTCAAATTCATATAGGACGTGGCAGTCAAAGCTACCGGGGAATCCAAAGGATTTTAATGCAGACGATTTGGAGGAGTCACAAGTGACAATTATATTATTTTCCAGTTGCAAGGAGTCGTGGGTATTTGGATTTTCGCAACTTCAATGAGAGTAACCCGCACCATATAAGGAGTTATAAATATTCAGAGACCGTGGCTGAACACTCATACGCAGGCACCTTGTATTCCTTTTGGAAGGAAGCAACGTATTTATTGAGCAGTTTGAATGTCGTATAATCCTTGGGATCTTCGAAGGGACAGCATATATATGAATTTCGCATGTAGTTATTGCTAATGGCTATAGTCGAAGCTTAAAGCTTAGAGCCGTTTGGAGGTGTCGTGCCTAAGGTGGGAACCACCGCCATATCCTGCCTACGTGGAAATAAAGACAAGGAGTCTCTACCAAGTAAAGACCGCAGGCCCAGCCTATTCCTTCACAATGACAGACAAACTCTTGGTATCGAGCTTCAAAGAGATGGGAATATTTGAGGAGTCATGCATCACTAGACACTGCAAAGTCGATATTCTTTAAGGAATATTTAGACATAGGAAGATCATATAAGGGAACGCAGCTTGATGTGGATGAGGATGTCGTTGAATGCATGGGATGGCTATTTCATATGACTAGCATTGACTATTATAGCCACAAGGTCAAGAATGCAATATGTATTTAATTTATATTGAATACAATATCATAATACTTGCATCTGCTATGTTGTAAACACTATCCTACCAGAAATAAAGTATGAGTCTTATATTGATGTTGTGAATTCTTGCAATGTATTTTGTCATGAGCAATATATTATGAGAAATGCAATCATTTAACCAAATTGTTTGACAAAATGCTTGCATTTTCAAACTGGGTGAAATCGTAAAATTTTTGCTTCCACTTCGGTGGGGATATTATAGTGGCATCAGAGTCGAAGTTCCTACCAACCTTTGGGTAATTCAAGAAATTGACTTTTAGTTTGAAACATGGCAACAGAAGATAGAAAATGGTTGGCAAGATTGCTCTACGAATCAAGTAGCAAGCTCAATATTCTATCTCAACCAAGGGATGATGCTTTGATCACATTGAGAAAAGTAGAAGAATGTTTGATTCTTGTTGAGCAGTCACTTTCTGAATTGTTGCAAATAGCTCTTGTTCCTACAATGACTTCTTTGGGTCAACACAGGTGGTTGAGACACATAGATGATGAGATAAGACTGATGGTTACTTCATATTTGAGTGAGATCTTGAGAATATTAGCACCTCAAGTTCCTTATAATGATGACACAATGAAAGAGGTCATTCAATTGATGGTGGATAGTTTCCAGGATCTTGGTGATATCAAAAGTCCTAACTTTTCTAGAAGGGTTGTAATACTGAAAACACTTGTAGGTATCAGATTGAATAACCTTATGCTAGGATTGGAATTGCATGATTTGATCCACAGCATGTTTCACCATTTCCTTGCTACAATCAGGGAAGAACATAATGATGATATTATTGCAGCCATGCAATCTATTATGGTTTTGTCTATTAATGAGAATGATGTTATCTCCCAACCCATTCTATCTATGCTATTGGTTGTTTTGAAGCAAGAACAGGTTACTACTTCGGCTGCTTATGAGTTGGCCAACAATATGTACAAACAATGTGAGGTAAAGTTGAAACCTTACTTGTTTAATGAAGCGCAGGTGGAAGAAGAGGGGTTCAAAAAAGAAGTTGATGATGAGAATGTCATACCTCATGAGAGATGTTTGACAAAATTAGAAGTGCGTGCATCTATACATGTTGAGGATGTGTGAAATGAGATTGACAAAACAGCAGCCTTGAATACACCTTTAGAGTTATCCAATGAAGTTTACAAAGGCAACGATGCCAAAATGTTCACTACTGATTCTACACTACTAGGTTACAACAATATAAATAATAACAAGAGTGACAATAAACACAATAAGTACTAGATAAGCAGATTTTTTCATATATGTGATACAATTATTTAGTACAAGGAGGCTCACATCAGCACACCTTCCCTAACATGGACTTGCTTCTTAAATGAGAATATGTAAGGTTATTGGTTATACAACCAAACACAAGAAGTTATATTCCTAGCTAATCCCAAGAAGTTATATTCCTACCTAATGCCAACAACACATTATTAAATCAACATCCTACAGCACCATTGAGAATTCTTTCCAAAGAACAAAGCTCCTAGAGATTCCACAGCAACATTTTGTACGCCAATGAGAAAATCCTCTTCTTTAGGAGCCAAATACTTTGAGCTTTTTGTTGTGATGGAGATCATGATCTTTATACACATCACCAAGATGACCAAGATTATGATCATTGTGCTTAATGCTGATGATATGATCATCATTGAACACTCGTCTTCTATCATTCATGACAAGCAATCCAAGCTTGAAGATTCCTTTCAGATGACAGAAATGGGCCTTCTTTGCTACTTTCTAGGAATCAAAATCACACAGACTACAACAAGCATTTCTCTCACTATCCCAGTATGCCTTGGATCTTCTCCAAAAGTTTGATCTACAAAACTACAGTTCAATCCCAACTCCTATTCCTACAAGAACTAACCTTCAGGGCAGTCTAACTTTTGAATCCACCTTGCTAGATTCTACTCTCTACAGATCCTTGGTAGAAAGTGTCTTTTATCTCAGTCATACAAGAGTGGACATCTCTCTGCAGTCAGTCTAATTTCCAAGTTCATGCAAGCTCCAAGGGCTTGTCACTTACAAGCTACCAAACACATCCTTTGCTATGTTAAGGGCACACTTCAGCTTGGTATTAACTATACAATGGTTAGTACATCTACTTTCACAGATCATTGTGATGCTGATTATGCTGGTGATTTAGACAGTTGGAAGAGTACACCTAGGTATATTTTCTCTCTGGGTTCAAGACCGATTTGTTGGAAAACTAAGAAACAAGTTTCAGTCTCTCCATCTGCAGAAAAATTCAAAAAGCAGAGTATTACAACCCTGAAGAAGCAACATGCCAGCTCATATAGTTCCGGACTCTCTTCTCTCAACTTGGCTTTCCTTGAGCTATCTCAGTATGCCTTGGATCTTCTCCAAAAGTTTGATCTACAAAACTACAATTCAACCCTCACTCCTATTCCTACAAGAACTGACCTTCAGGGCAGTCTAGCTCTTGAATCCACCTTGCTAGATTCTACTCTCTACAGATCTTTGGTAGAAAGTGTCTTTTATCCCACTCATACAAGAGTGGACATCTCTCTGCAGTCAGTCTAATTTCCAAGTTCATGCAAGCTCCAAGGGCTTGTCACTTACAAGCTACCAAGCACATCCTTTGCTATGTTAAGGGCACACTTCAGCTTGGTATTAACTATACAATGGTTAGCACATCTACTTTCACAGATCATTGTGATGCTGATTATGCTGGTGATTTAGATAGTCGGAAGAGTACACCTAGGTATATTTTCTCTCTGAGTTCAAGACCGATTTGTTGGAAAACTAAGAAACAAGTTTCAGTCTCTCTATCCACAGAAAA